>PVKB01000254.1:520000-733969 GCA_004027205.1 Ctenodactylus gundi | reverse complement strand
GATTTCCTGCCTTTTGTGTCTAACAAGATTACCAGGATTGCTGGGTAGAGAATGGCTTGGTGATGAAAATTTATTTTAAATAATGACTTCATATGAAGTCTTCTTACTCAGATCATGATTTTACTGTTACTACTGTGAAATTTCATGTCTCTTGGGCATATTTTACCTATTATGCTTGGCAATTAGTAACTTTTGTGAATGGATCACTTCTGGGAAATGTTAAGTGATTCTTCAACACCCAGAGTTCTCTGGAATTATAAGACATGAGCCTTTGACATCTTTTTCTAATTTCCATTTCAGTCTTCTGTACAATTTTATAATCTTTCGGCATTTTTCAAAATAAAGTACTTCTAAGATGCTCTCAGTTAACGAATGATCTTAGGTGGATTTGATACCATCATATTGTCTTAAATTTTCCATGCCAATTTGTTCAAGTGTTTTACTCCAAGATGCTCATTTTTTCCTGTTAATTTTGGCTTCTTGCTTGTATAAATCAGAATTTTTCTTCAAAACTTAGATATTTGCGATCCTTGGAGCTCAAACTTAGACCTTTGAGGAAATACTAGATGTTGTAAATGTGTTGGCCTGGGAGAAAAGCTTGTGAACATGGGGCTGTCTGCTGGGTGACCTGGCTGTGTCATTTCGTTGCACTCTTAGATATTCCTTGTCAGGCTTATGAGGTGTTGTCCATCTTGCTGCCTGAAGAGGGTAAGAAAAAAAAGGCTGCCAATGTTCTGATTTCATGGAGTGAAGACTGAGGGATCTTAACTTGGTCCAGGGAATTCTCTTTCTTTTAGGGATAAATCTTCAGCTTGGTGGGCTGAGTTGCTTGGTAGTACAGAGGATCTGACAGTTTTGATTGTCAATTTTTTGAACGAGCCCACTTAACCTAGTTTACTCATATTTCTACTGGTACTTGGGATGCCAGCTTAGCTTTTGCTATGGTTCTGTTGGGTATTGTGAGATGCTCTTCATGCTGATAAAATATTTCTGAATCCTGTTGCTTTTGTCTCCTGTTTGTTGCTATTTACTCTTCATTTCTCCCTTGTTTATTTAAGTTTAGTTTCAGAGTATAACATCGTGGCCTGTTTCATGTGTGTTGGTGGTTGTGGGGAGACTCGCAAGTACTTGGCTTGCTTATTACAGTCAGCTTGTATTTACTAATGTTGGGTTTCCTAATGTTACTTTTATTTTAGTTCTCAGTTTAATTGATTGGTCAGAAGTACCAGTATCATTTATTCTCATGTAAGAAGCTTTCCAGGCCTATTGTCCTGAAATTAAATTTGATACCTGTTGGTTTGCTTGTTTTTTACTGCCAGGTGACAATTTCCTGAGGTTGTGTGTCTTCTCCTTTCCTAAGCTTCAACTTGTATTATGAGTCTACATGTCTTGTAACTTAATTAACTCTTCTCATACGGGGATTGTGACTATTTCATTTTACTTTGTTGAGCCCCAGTTAGATCCAGTGTGTGTGTGTGGGACATCTCTAGGTGCCTGTGCAGTTGACATGCTTGTCTTAGAATAGCAGGTTTCAATGACTAGGCTCACAATATTAAATTCCTTTGTATTCTGTACTTGGGAAATCTGTTTATCTTAAGTGCTGTTTAAATTTTTTTTTGTTTTGAATTTTTGGTTGAGCTGTAGCTAAGACTACCTTATACCTTGTTAAATGCTTCAGGGCCTTGAAGGATTAGGAGTTCTGGAAACCAGGACTGAACGTATTGCCTGCTGCAATATATTTTGTTGATCCTAAAATGTATTTGGCTTAGGGTTAGTTGGAACTGCATTGTCTGAATCTAGATCCATGGCACATCTCATTTATTTGGGAGCGGTTTCCTAATAATGCATTTAATCAGTATGCCAACATTTAAGAATGGCTCCAACCTATTCATGAGAAATGATATTTTGATCACCTATTTTTGATTAGGTATGGATAGGTACCTTTATTCACTCCTGGCCACACCTGAATCTTTTTGATTTAGTGTAGTTGAGGAGATTTGCCTGAATATTTCCACAGGTAAGATGATTGTAGCAAGGTATGTAACCTGTTGGGAAGCTGTATGTGTCTGGTCTGCATTATGCTCTTAGTTGTTTAGCAAATTGGATTTGATTATAATTTGGTTGGCATTTTAGAGGGAGCCATAGGCCCCTTAGGAACAGTATAGGGAGAGTGTTGACTGGGATTCTGAATTTCATATACTCCAAGTGAGGGGAACTACAGTGAAGTATTAAGAACCATTGTGTTAGGATGGTGAGAGTAAACATGATACTTCATAAGGCTTTTGTCTTTTATTTTTTCTTTTTATGTAAAGACGGTATGTTTTGTAAAATTTACGCCACTCAGCATTTTAATCATTGATTGTAAGTTTGACATGAAAGTAAAAGGTATTAGCCTTCTAATGAGTGTACAAGATAGTAGTAGTAGTAGCTGAGTGGGTAGGATAGAGGGAAGGGGGTTGCTAGAGGCTTGAAAGGTGGTTAGCTGGTTTGTTTCCTGTAGGTAACACTCCTTACTGTATCTTAGTGCCCCTGTCCCTCTTTTGTCACTGATAGAAGTCATCCATTGTATAATCAATAAGTACAGTTAACTTGCTGTTGTTTTGAATTGGGCTGGTTATTGCTCTACTGTCTAACCTTTCAGATTCTTAAAAAGGATGTGTAGTTCCAGCATCCTCAATATAAATGGCCTTAGGTAAGAATGTTAGACCCAGGGGAGTAATTTAGAGAGAGGAATAAGTAGGTAATCGATGTTAGTGAATTTACCCCAGTAGGCCCTGTAAAGACAGGAAATTGGGTGGTGGGGGCAGGGGTAAATGAGTTCTTGCAAGAGTATGGAAAAAGGACCTTTAAAAATTGTGCTAAATAAAGGTGTCATACTATATAGAATTTAAATGTAAACAAGATACTATATAGCAGTCCCATATTCTTTTTTAACTTAGGATGGGAAGAATTCCTTACAGCTTTTTAAAGTACAGGTGGACACTAATTCATTAATAATAGAGGTTTCAGGATTTTATTCTGGAAAACAATGTTGGGAAAAGTCTGTTTCAAGGTTAATTTGTATGCATTTTATTTTGTAATCAGATAGACTGTATTCTGTTTGCACTGTAGAATTTGAAAGTAAGCTTACTTTCTTGGCTTTTAAAAAGTTCTCAGAAAAGTATTGGAAGACAGCTAAGAGGTCTCGTTAATACCAGTACCTGAATGTGACATTTCACATGTCATAGAAACTGCTTTGAATAAATACTTGGAAAAAAATAGATAACTGCCTTTTTTTTTTTGTATGGATGCCCTTGGATTCTATGAGACCAATTAAGTGGAACTTTTATTTTAAAAAGTTTGGGAGATGGCTCTTTAGTGTAGTTAGATTGGCTAAAGCAGTAAATAAAAGTTTGAAATGCTCACAGTTGTAAATTGCTTCAACAATTACTGGTATATAAAGCATGCTACCATTGATTAATTAATGTATTGAGTAAGACTTATCAGCATGTCTTGGTACCTGGCTGACTTGATTTTAAATTACATGATGTTCTCTGTACATTTAACATTTTCAAGACATTCTTCCCAAGCAAATTCCACTGAAGCCAAGTGTTTCCAATTCTGGAAGCCTCTTTTAGGGTGTTCATATGAAGTTTATAGTGGGCTTTTTAGGGGCCCTAATTTGCACAATTTTCTTTTCTGAAAAGTCACTTATGTTCAAATTATAATGTAGTGCTTTTGTCTTATAATTAAACTCTTACGGCGCTCATGCATTTTTTTGCACTGTCTTTTTTTTAAATTTAAGCTTATGTTGCATAAATATCTTGAAATTCATAGATTTTATTTTTAATTGAGAATGTAAGGCAACTACCTGGATGTTTAAACATGACAAGTTGGATGGGCTTCTTTTGAAAATTTATGTACACTTAGTCAAACTATTACAAGTTGAAGAGTCACTGTGTTCCTGAAGGAAAAAGTAGGAGGATTTTGTATGGGGATGTTCAGGTGTTGGCTTCTGCTGTCCAGTGCAGTGAGACTACTAAAAGTACTGGTAGGCATTTACTGTTTTATTTAGACTTAGAAACGTTTTTGGAAAATCTGATACGTGTAATAGTAATGTTAATCAGGATACTCAGTGTAGATGCAGAAAAAGTAGTAACAGTATTGTTTCATGATTCCATTTCCTTTTGTGTCTGTCGAGATCTTGTAAAGGAATGTAGGTCACTGCTGGCCTGCAAAAAGAACATTGCTATATTGAATCATGGGGTAGCCTGAGCAGGTCTTCTGCTCCCCAGGTGACTTTTGTAGTTTGCCTCTTTCTACAAAAGCAAAACCAAAAAATCCCACTAGATTTAAATAATGCATTTTATTAATTCTAGGTTCTATAATTCAAGATTATTTTAAGAAGCACTGTTAATATTAGATAATTAGGTGTATGGGATATTAAATACTTAGCAGATGTTCAAATATTTTAGCTCAATACATTTCACAAAACATTTCATGGGTGGTACTGAGGTCCTGCTTTGTCATGAGTGATATAGAGCAAATTAAATTCAATACCTCAGTTTGTCTATAAAAGGTTAACAGATTTGTGTGTGTGTGTGTGTGTGTGTGTGTGTGTGTGTGTGTGTGTGTGTGTGTGTGTGTGTGGCAGGGTGTAGGGGTGGGCAAGTCCTCAGGGCCTTTGCATACATTTTTTGTTTTTATTTTGAGAGAGGGTCTCAGTAAGTTGGTAAAATGTTCAGACTGGGTTCAAACTTGGGATCCTTCTGCCTCGGCCTCCTGCAGTGCTAGAATTAAAGGTCTGCACCATTAGGCCCTCTAGATCTGAACACTTGAAAAGAGGCAAAAGTGCTTTCAGCCTACCAGTTTTCAGCCTAATTATGAAGTTTGACATACACTCTTAAGACCTCCTCCCAGAAGAAACTCTTTAGGGGTGGGGCTGTTATTTGCATTAAGATCCCAGGGTTATTCTGATGCTGAATGTTTAAAAACTGGATTCTTGTTGCCAATGCTCCATATAAAAAGCGATGGAAGTCACAGATATGAAAAAGTATCCCGTGTAGGTGCGCTGGAGAATCAAACTTGGGTACTTAGCATTTACTAGGCAAGCACTTTAACTGCTGAGCTATTCTTCTAGCCCCTGACTTTTCTTTCAAATACCAGTTATTTCTGTCACGTAGTTAACTTAGAATAAATCCTAATACTTCAGAAATATTTGATGCAGGGTAAGAGCTCAATGATACTTGGATACATAAATGCATATAAAGTTCTAAGATTACCTTAGTACTTGTTTGTGTTCAGATGTTTTCTGACAACTCTAACAAATAACAGGCGTAGCTCATAAATGTAAGTTATCTTGAAATTTAAAATTTTTATTTATTTAATTTTTTGTGCTGGCTGCTGAACCCAAGGCCTGACTCACTAGGCTAATGCTCTACCATACAGATAAATCCCCACCTATAAATAGTGATTTTTCACTTCATGGTTTTCTAGCAGTAATACGGTACAACTTGCAATCAGGATACAGAGATGTTAAGAGGTAAATTTTATAGGGCTTCAAGAATAATGTTGGTGAAATATATGACAGTTTCTTTTTCCACACTGCTCTTCAAATTCTCTCTAGTTCTTAAAAGGAACCTATTGTACTGACAGCAAGCAAAAGGTAACTTTCATCTTGTCTGACGTACAACTCTGAGTTAAATAAAAATATTCTATGGCTATAAACCACATCCAGCATTTGTATCAATGAAATGTCAGCATTGTATCTGTGTGGTCTTGAATTTGTCATGTGGCATGGTTTCTGCTCTCAAAATAATTATGTGAACTTATATCACACTTGTTTGCTAGCCACTAACCTGTGTGTTTTAACATCACACTAAATAGATCTTACCTCTTAGTGTCATTGTAAAATTCAGTGAGATACCCCTTCGCCTAAACACTTAGTATATTTATATTGTATCAGTCAGTATTCGACCACTTACCCTTTCCTGGGTGTAAACTGTAGAAACTCCAAAGTTTCTAATATTTCAATTCCTTTTTTTGGCGGAGAATACTATGTTCGTGAAAGAACAAGCTGGTTGATTACTTACGATGCCGACATTTGATCATCATCACAGATAAAGTGAATACTCCATTATATATGAGTCACCTTTTCTTTTTTTTTCCTGTTGGTACTGAGGACGGAACCCAAGATGCTGTACTACTGAGCTCCCTTCTCAGGCCCTAGTTTTCATTTCTCATAATTGTTGCTTGTCGAACCCTATGGCCACATAGAACAATTTCTTGTTGCCTGTTGGGGGATGGTGGAAGGGTCGTGTTGGCATTACATTTGCACTTAAAGATAATGGGCAAGGGAGAATTACGATGGTGACAATTATACTCTTTCTGAAGTGTTCCCACCATGTCCTCTTGGGAACCTCTGTAACTTTTTGGAACTCTTAGTCCTAGAACTTAAAAAAAAACATAAATTTAATGTTTTCTTTCCACTTCTGGACTAATGAGCATACTGTGATACTTATGAGACCTGCCTGAATCAAGGTATCTAGTTTGATTTCTACCAATTCCAAAAGAATAGGACTTAGGACTAAACAGGACTCAGCAGTGTTGATAGCAATGCCTCAATGTCCTAGGTGCCTGTGTTTAGCTGAATTTTTTTTTTTTTACTTTGTAATTTCATACCAGTTACTAATTCTTTGAGCACCAGTTGCCTCATTTTTCCTTTTCTTCCTGATTTTGCATGAAGACCACAGTTTCTGGAAATCCTACTTAAATACTTAAATTACCACCTCATTTCCATTCAAAATACCCCATTCTCTTTCAGTTCTTTATATTCTGATAATAAAAGTTGTGCAATGTTAGGTTACAGACAGGTTGTCTGAAGGAGAACAAATTCTAGGGAGCACGGGGTTCATGTTCACTCATGGTTTTGCTTCCAGCATGAGGCAATGAGTGACATAGCAGGTGCTCAGTATTTGTCGAATGAGTAAATAGGTAAATAAATGGGGATAACTGCCTGCACTGTGGTGCCACACATTGTGAGGCCTGAGATACTAAACACAGTATATCTGACTGACATGAGAACTATACCATTAATGTGATGATTAATATTTTTCAAGAGTAATGAGATCATGGATTTTATTGTGCTTTATGATGCAAAAAGCTTCATATCCCCACGTAGTTAAACCTAAATAAATAGCACCCTTTTGTCAACATTCAAAAAATTATTTTAAAAACATTCAAGTAGCATTGGGAAAGATTAAAAAAAAGGACCATTTTAGATTGTAAATATTTTCACAATGTGTGTACATTGTGTATATTTTTCATATAGCCACGATATCAATAAGTCACTTGGTATTTATGTGGAGTTTTGCTGTCTGCCACCTGGACAAGAAGGGAAACTGCTTGAACATTTCAGTTAACTTTCTTCAGTTACTGGATCAGCTTCTTTCAGGGTCTGTGTTGGTTCTCCAAGAAAAAGTCAATGCACATGATTACAGTGCACCACACTCAGCCTCGCAATTCTAGTGTATGACAGGTTAGGGGAGCCCAGACTTGTAGACCCAGACACTGTCAGTTATTCCCAAGGATCTGGCAATTGGAAGCTGGGTGACTGGGTGTACTTTTCAGTATGTTAGAATTTATTGAGGACTCTAGATGTAGGTATTACAAAACAGGCATGTATATGTATTTTGCATTATAACATACATTTCTCAAAATCAACTTGTACTTCTATTTTATGGTGTCAAATAAAGTGAGGTTCAGAAAGGTTTAAGTTACTTGCGTAAAGCTATGTAGTAAGTGCAAGAGCTGGCATTCAAATGTTGTATTTCATGACTATATTGCCTGGCTAGGAAATTTTAATGAAGACATAAATTGACTTTTATTTTCTTAATAATTTGCATTCTTTTTATTAATATGTGTATATAGTCTGAAAAGTCAAAACTTGACAAGACATATGAGCAAAACCAATTTTCTTATGCTATGCCTTCCCTCCCCATCCCTACTTCTCAGAGATAAAAACTTTCTATTTTTGGTTGTTTTGTCTTTTGTGTTTGTTGCTGTATCCCAATTACCTGGGACAGTGGCTCATAAATCAGGGGCAATTTTTTCCCTCCAGAAGGTATTTGGCTATTCTAATTGTCGCAGTTGGAGTGCTATCAGCATCTAGTAGAGATACGTTAGGGATATTACTAAAAATCCACATGTGTGCAGGTCAGTGCTTCTCTCCCAGTAACAAATATCCTGTCCAAAATGTTCTGAGGTGGAGAAGCTCCAACCTAGAACAGTGTCTAATATCTGCTGGGTGTAATGGTTGGATCTATAATGTCCCCCCACATTCTCCTGTTTAGAGGTGGGGCTTTAGGAAAGTGGTTGGATATGGATCAGTGGCACATAGCTAAATGTGTTGGGAGGTGAGACCTCCCTGGATGTGGCTGTGCAGTGAGGGCATGACCTGGAAGAGCATGTCCTTGTCCTCAGCTCATCTCTGCTTCCTACCTGGCCTGGGGTGAGCGGCTTTCCTGCTGCCATCCTCCCACCATGCCATTTCAGTCTTGGAGCTGGCTGACTGTGGACTGAACCTTCTAAAATCCCAATCCAAAATAAACTTCTCCTCCTTAAGTTGTGAGTGTCAGTCGGGTATTTTGTATCAGTGCTGGGAAAGTAACTAACACAGTGAGGCTCCACATGTTGCACGCCTGTAATCCCAGCAATTGGGAGGCTGAGACATGAGGATTGCCTCCAGTTCCAATTCTGCCTGGGCTACATAGTGAACTCAGAACCAGAATGGACTATAGAGTGAGACTTTGTCTCAAAAAAAAAAAAAAATAATGTTGAATGTACCACATTTCCCAGTGTGTATTTTCTCTTGGAATTTGTTTTCCTCTACGTTTACAGAAAGCATAAGTAGTTCTTGATTTTTCTGTTTCCAGCCATGGAAAAGAATTCACCTCATTAATTCCCTAGACTCCTTTCTCACACACTTTCCCTTCCTTTGTGTCCTTTCTTTCTGTTGGGTCAAAACTTGGGAAATATTTGCTAAGTCAAGGATTAATCATACTGACTTTTTAATGTATAACTTTTTGGTCTCTTTAGAGCTAATAATATATCTACTATTAATTTGGTTATTAACCCTTGGGCTTTACTAAAGCTAATATACTTGTTATAACTAATACTCCAATATACTGATATAGTTAATATTATGCATGGCTTAATATTAATATTAAAGTGTCTTCATTCATTAGTTTTTAATCTACTAGCCATTAATTCCTTCCAAACTCTCCAAAGGAGCTAAACAAGGTCCCTCCTTGGCTTGTTTCTGTGTTGGATTCCCTTTTTTTTGAGACAGGGACTTGCTCTGTAGTCCAGGCTGTTTCTGGAATCACTATGGATCCCAGGATGGCCTCAGAATCATGGCAATCCTCCTGTTTCAGCCTCCCTAGTGATGGAATTATAGGCATGTGTCACCACTCCTGATTTATGGTGTTACTGTGTAATCAAACTCAGAGCCTTCCACTTGCTAGGCAAGCGCCCTAACTACTGTGCTATTCCTCTAGCACCTGTGGTGGATTCTTCTGCTTTATCTGGAAGAAATCCCTAAGAGCTTTTAGACCTGCTCCCACCTGGTTTAGCCTCCTTTGTTATAAAAAGACAGATAATACACCTAATGAAAAAATTAAGTTTCACTGATGTGGTGGATTATGAGTCCCTATAATCCTGCTTTTTATTAATTTATTACCCAGAAGTGCTAGATAAAATATATAAGCAGCAAACTTTTATTCTTTTTTTTTTGAGACAGGGTCTCACTTTGTAGCCCAGGCTGGTCTTGGACTCACTGTGGAGCCCAGGCTGGCCTTGGACTCAAGGCAATCTTTCTGTCTCAGCCTCCCGAATGCTGGAATTACAGGTGTGCACTACCACACCTGGCCTATGTGGTGCTGGGGAATTGAACTCTGGTACTTAGCGCTTGACTTTGGCACTTGCTAGGCAAACCCTTTAACTGCTGAGCTGTTCCTCTAGCCCAGGAACAAACTTTTAAATGCATGGCTGAAACTTGAAGTAAGAAGAAGAAGAAAAGCAGCAAAAGGGAAACAGTAAAAATTCTTACTAAAGCTGTAGGACCGCTGGACTTGGCAGGATGTTGGGTTTCCATCCTTGATCCATCAAAGCACGAATATCTAGTTTTTCCTTCTCCCTTATTTCACTTTTAATCTGTCAGCAACTTACAACTTTGCCTTCAAAATGCATCCTCAGTCTCTCTCCTAGTGCTTTTTCATCAAACATGAAATTGGTATGGAATGAGATACTGTCACTACACAAGCCTAAAACATGCAGCATTGGATTAACCCTCAAGTGGTAGGGAGTGAAGAGCTGGTAAGACAAAGACCCATGTATATTTGCTAAGAGTATCATCTGGGTGACTTGGAAGATGGTCGAACTGCCTACTGAATCTGCTACTTAATAAGAAGAGGTTGGGAAACAGAACGGTAGCAATTTGTGATTTCTTCTTACTAGGTGCACGTAGGGAAGCAATGCCGGCAGATCTGCAGCTGGAGATTAGAAGGTATCCTCCCTGTAGGGTCCATCCTCCTCTGGAACCGTGGACTCGCCCTCGCTTCTCCCCAGTTGAACTTCTTCCTCCTTAGACAATCGGGCCATTCCTTTCTACTTCATCCTGGTAAGCCATTGGCTACTTTCTCTCTAGCTGTTATTTTCAATTTTTCCTGATAGAGCAAGCCTACATTCAGTTGGATATTCGTTATGGAACATGGAAAGACTGGGTAAACTGGTAATTTTGGGGCACAAATAATAAAAATAAGACTTTTAGTGGCAAAGCCATATTAAGATTCTTTTCTGCCTCAAAAATCAACAAGACAATTAAAAAAGGGTTCTGGGAACATATATATATATATATATATGTGTGTGTGTGTGTGTGTGTGTGTGTGTGTGTGTGTATACATTATATTAAATATATATAACATATAATATATATTAAGGAATTAAAAACCAGTGTTTTCAGTATTGATCAAAGTTCTGATCAAAAACCAAGAACTTGTAGACAAGTTTCACAGCAGCAGTATTCATAATAGCCAAAAGGTAGAACAACCCACATGTCCACTGTCTGATCAGTTGGGGTAAATGAAGTGTGGTATGTGGGATACTGGAATACTGGAAGAATGTCATATTTTTCAGGCATAAAGAGCAATGAAGTACTTATACATGCTATATCATAGTTTAAACTTGAAAACATAATAAGCAAAAGAAATCAGATACTAAACATCACATATGATTCAGTTTATAAGAAATACCCACAATCAGTAAACCCAGAGACAGAAGGCCTATCAGTGGCTGCTATGGGCTGAGAAGTGACTGTGTAGGGGAGATGAACTTCCTTTCTTTGGGTGGGAAGATATTTTGGAAATAAATAGAGGTTCTTATGGATGTATGGCAGTGTAAGCAAACTGTCACTGAATTAAATACTTGAAACTAAGTTTTATATTATGTAAATTTTACCTCCTTTAAAGAGCTTTTTGCCCTGTAGTAGAGATCAGACTATGCGGACTTCCTATTGAAAATTAGTGATCTCAAGTAAAGAAAGATTAGGAATGAGAAAATAACCATAGGCATAGTAGTGACTAAAAGACTTCTATGAGAATACAACTGCAACATAGCATTTCATGTGTAGCTTTTATATACTACAGATGTAGCCATTTAAGGCAACATGATAAAATGGTAACACTGAATCTAACATGCATACAAACATTTAATGTGCAACTCACTGTATTAACAGATTAAAGAAAAATTTGGTAGTGAGATGTGGTGATTTATGCCTATAATCCTAACCTTCTGAGAGGTTGAGGCTGGAGGACCCTAAGTTCAAGCTCAGTGTGGGTAACTTAGCAACTTAATCAGACTGTTTCAAAATAAGACAAGGGCCTGTGTCTTAGTTACTTTCTCATTGCTGGGAAAGAATACCTGACGTCCACAATTTTAGGGAGGAAAGACTGATGTTAGCTCAAAGTTTCAGGTCTTAGTCCATTTATAGGTAGGCATCTGGAAATGGAATTACATTCTGGGGCTGGAGTCAGGGCAAGAGCTCCTCATGACATGGCAGAACAGAGCCAAGGACAGCAGGAAGGGCTGAGCCAGCACACCCGCCTACAGGTCAGACCCCAAGCATCTGCCCCTTCCAGCCAGGCACCACGTTCCCACAGCACACAGTATGGATGGTACATGAGGATTTTGGGGGACATTCCAGACCCAACCATACCAGCTGGGGAGCTCTGTGGGAAGACACTGGGTTTGGTTCCCAGTACAAGAATAAGAGCAAGAAGGAAGAGGAGGAGGAGGAGAAAGGGTAGGAGGAGGACAAGGAAAAAAGGGATAAGACAGAAAAGAGAGAATACAGAAGAAAAAGAAAGAAAAACTGTTACCTCAGTATGGAAAAAGCATTTGATAACATTCAACAACCTTTCATGGTAAAAATTTTAGCAAGTGAATAGGAAGAGAATGGAACATCATAAATTGTAAAAGGATATGTACCAAAATCCGAATGTGAAGTTTACACTCAATTGGGAAGCATTACAAATACTTGTTTTCAGTTAAGAACAAAACAGGTACATAAAATATTATGATTCTTGTTTAATATTTTACTGGAGGTGCTAGCTAATCTATTCAGACAAAGAAAATAAAAGAATAAGTATGTGTATATGCCCGTGTGAATATATATATACATATATATACATGCATGTATAGGTATACTTCTTATTTGAGTAATTTATCTGCTATATTTTGAAGTAAAAAATAGTAATATGTAATCGGATCTGACATCTAATCACATTATTTTCACTAAATACCTCATGATCACCATAATATTATTAATATTATTATTATTGGAGTTCTGGGTATTGAAATCAGTGCCTTTCCATTTACCTACATCATTTTAATGTTTTATTTTTGAAACAGGGCCTTGCTAAGTTGATAAGTGCACAAACTGGGCTTGAACTTGTGATCCTCCTGCCTTAGCCTTCCAGAAGGCTGGAATTACAGGCCTGGATCACCATTCCCAGCTTATTTTTCTGAATGAGAACAAATATTTTCTATTTTCTTAAGAAAATAACCTATGACTTCAGGTCAAGATGGTGGTTGAGTAAAAAAATCTTGCCCAATTGCTCCTCACAGGCTCATTCAAAAGTTGAGATATAGTTTTTTTAAAAAGTCACTCAATTTAGCTAGGAGAGGGAGAAGTCCAAAAATCAAAAGGAGGCCATGGGAAGGTTGAAAACCTCAGAGACACATCAGAAGTTGAAGGAAAAACCAGATGTGGAACCAGCCCCAGGCAACTGTAAAGAGTTGTGAGTTGGGGGCACCCACAGGTGGAGGTGAGCCAGGAGCCTCAGCCAGAGGTAAGCCCGGAGCTGGGAGATGTGGGAAATGACAGTAGTAGGTAGCCACAGCCTCCAGAAACAAGCCTACGTGATGTGCAAACTGCAGAAACCCTGCAAGCTTCCCCTTGAAAAGGCCTCCCAGAGCCTAGACCAGCTTGGGAGAAGCAGGGCTCAGCAGCCATACCGTGGTGTAGTGATGTAGGCAGGAGACATTTTGAAAAAATCCCAAGTCTGAACTATTTAGGGTAAAAGAAGTCACAAGCAGGCCTGGGCTGGCCTTGGGCTTACAGCAATCCTCCTGCATCAGCCTCCCGAGTGCTGGGATTACAGGCGTGTGCTACCATGCCTGGCTTATGTGGTGCTGGGGAATCAAACTCGGGTACTAGCACTTGACTTAGCACTTGCTAGGCAAGCGCTTTAACTGCTGAACTATTCCTCCAGCCCCTAAGCAGGACATACTTCAAGAAATACAAGTAATGGTCAGTGGGCTTGAAGAGGAATTTACTAAACAAATAATGGTCCCAATGAATTCAAAGATTACTGAGCATTCAGATGACAGAAATAAAAAGTCCTGGCTCCTGGCTCACCTCCACCTGTGGGTGCCCCCAACTCACAACTATTCACAGTTGCCTGGGGCTGGTTCCACGTCTGGTTTTTCCTTCAACTTCTGATGTGTCTCTGAGGTTTTCAACCTCCCATGGCCTCCTTTTGATTTCTGGATTCTTCTCCTTCTCCTAATAAAAAAATAAAATAATGCAAGACATTAAGAAACATTTTGATAGAGAAGTGAAAAATCTGAAGAAAAATCTAGCTGAACTTCAGGATATGACAAATTCATTTGAAAGCAGGGGAAGTTAGCTTGAAGAATACGAGGTCAGAATTTCAGATCTTGAAGACAAGGTTATTGTGGCTTGAATATGGAAGGTACTCCAAAAACCTCATGTATTTGGATGATATGAATTGTCTGTGGAACCATGTGCTGTTGGGAGACAGGGGCCTGGTCTAGAGGAGTGGATTGTAGGTTTGTGGATTAAATTACAGGCACGTTGATTGGATTATAGGCATGTAGTGGGGGCTTAAGCCTGGAAAGGATGGAACACTGAGGCTGGACTCAGACAGGGTGGATCACTAGGATGGGAACTAGAAGGATATATATCCTTCCTTCCCTCCTTCCTTCAGGGACTCGAATTGACCCAACTTGGCTTCCTGTTTGCAGTGCTGTGAGGATCTGCGCCCCCCCCCACCCCCCTTTACCATGTCTTTCCACTGTTGCTGGCTGCCCATGAATGGATTGTGACTCTCTGAAACTGTGAGCTAAAATGAAACTTTTCCTCCCCTAGAGTTCTGGATGTTGGTTATTGAGTCATAGCACAAAAAAGTAACTACAACAAAGGCTGAGGAAACAAATGCCATATTCTTACATGATGCCAAAATTAGAAGTGAGCAAAGTACCTAGATATAACATCTAATGGATGATTCAAAGAAAACCAATGTCAGAATTACGGGTGTGAGGGAAAGAGCAGAAGACAGCCCAAAAGGCATAAAGAATTTACTCACCAAAATCATGGAAGAAAATTTCCTGAATCTAGGGAAGGAAACTAATAATCAGGTACAAGAAGCTATAGAACACCAAATAACCTTGACCAGAAAAGAATCATATCATGATGAAACACGTCAGAAATTTAACCTAGAGAGAATATTAAAAGCAGTAGAAGAAAAATGACATTATTTTACCAAGGCAAACTCATTTGAATTACTGCAGATTTTAAAATTCAAACTGGCCAGGAAGGCCTGGAGTAAATTCTTTCAAGCTTTAAAAGAAATCAAGTGTCAACCTAGGTTGTTGTATTCACCCAAATTATTCCTGAAAATTGAAGAAGTAGAAGTTTTTTATGACCAGGGAACCCTGAAGAAATTTGGGACCACTAAGCCAGCACTACAGAAAGTACTTGAAAGAATCTTAGAGATACAGAGAGACAAGCCGCACCAAAAAAACACAGAAGAAAGGAAACAATGAAAGGGAAAATGTAACAACACCAAAAAAAAAAAAAAAAAAAAAAAAAAAAAAAAAAAAAAAAAAAAAAAAAAAAAAAAAAAAAAAAAAAAAAAAAAAAAAAAAAAAAAAAAAAAAAAAAAAAAAAAAAAAAAAAAAAAAAAAAAGGCAAAGAACCAACACTAGAAGAACAAGACAATGTTGGAATTCAGTAAAAATCTTCCGATAATTACTTTTAATGTTAATGGTCTTTTTTTGGAGAGGGGGGGAGTGGAAAGGGATGGGGCATAACTATAATCCCAGCACTCAAGAGGCTAAGGCAGGAGGATTGCTGTGAGTTTGAGGCCAGCCTGCACTGCAGAGCAAGATTCTGTCTCATACAAACCAAACCAAAAAAACTTACTGGTCAATTTACTTAATGAATATAGATGCAAAAATCCTCAATAAGGTATTTGCAAACAGAATGCAACATGTAACAAATAATTAAAAAGATCATACACCATGACCAACTTGGCTTCATCTCAAGATGTAAGGTTGATTCAAAATATGCAAATCGAATTAATGTAATATGCCACATTAACAAAAGCAAGGATAAAACCATATGATCATCTCAATAGATGCAGAAAAATCCTGTGACAAATAACAACATCCTTTCCTGATCAAAAACTCTAATAAAAATAGGTATAGAAGGATCCTACCTCAAGCTAAAAAAAAAAAAAGCAATTTATGACAATTCTACAGCCAATATCATCCCAAATGGGGAAAAACTGAAAGCATTTCCCCTCAAATCAGGAACCAGACAAGGGTGTCCACTTTTACCACGTCTAGTCATCATACTGATTGAAATCTTAGCCCCAGCAACGGGGTGAGAGAATGGAATAAAAGGAATATACATAGGAAATGAAGAAGTCAAACTTTTGTTATTTGCAGGTGACATGATCCTTTATATAGAGGACTGCCCAAAAACTCCACCAGTAGACTCTTAGACCTAATAAACAAATTCAGCCAAGTTGCGAGTTATAAAAATCAACACACAAAAATCAATAGCATTCCTCTACAGCAACAATGAAAACACAGAGAAAAAGATAAAAAAAATTCATTCACTGTCGTCTTAAGAACATTAAATACCTAAGAGTCAACCTAACTAAACAAGTGAAGGACCTCTATACTGTAAACTATAGTACTCTGAAAAAATAAATTGAAGAGCATTTTAGAAAATGGAAAGATATCCCCTGTTCCTGGATAGGCAGAATCAATGTTGTCAAAATAGCCGTACTATTGAAATTGATATATAGATTCAATGTAATCCCATTCAAGATACCAACAGTATTTTTCACAGAACTAGAAAAAACGATATGAAAATTTATATGGAGCCACAAGAATAGCCCAGAATAGCCAAAACAATCCTAAGCAGCGAAAACAGGAGGATTTACAATACTAGATAACAAGTTACATTACAAAGCAACAGTGATAAAAACCACATGGCATTGGCACAAAAACAGACAAGTGGATCAATGGAGCAGAGTTGAGGATACATCATTACAATGAAGACAGTGAACTGGCTGGAAAAAAAAACAGGCAAAACCTTTGAAGACATAGGTGTAGGCAAGGACTTTCTTAATAAAATACCTAGAGCACGTGAGGTAACACTAAGTATCAACAAATGGGATTATATCAAATTAAAAAGCTTCTGCACAGCAAAGGAAACAATCACTAGAGTGAAGAGGGTGCCCAGAGAATGGGAAAAGACAACTGTTAGCTACTCCTCAGGCAGAGGACTATTATCGAGAATATAAAAAGAACTGAAAAAATTAGAACCCCCCAAAATAAAGGACACAATAAAAAAATGGGAATCTGAAATGAATAAACCATTCTCAGAAGAAGTTCCAAAAGCCAACAAATACACAAAAAAACTTCAGCAACTTCAGCCACCAGAGCAATGAAAATTAACCAAACCAAACCAAACCAAACCAAACCAAACCAAAACACAACAATGACGTTCCAATAGGAGTGGCTGGTGTTAAGAACACATACACATGAAAGAAAACAAATGCTAGAGAGTCTGTGTAGAAAAAGGAACCCTCCCACGTTGCAGGTGAAACTGTGCACTGGTACAGCCACAATAAAAAGCAGTATGGAGATTCTTCAAAACACTGAAGATAAATACCTTATTTGATCCAGATCATGGTTAATGTGCTTGCCCAGCAAGCACAAGGCCCTGGGTTAGATTCCACAGCACCATGTAAGTTGAACATGGTGGAACATGCCTGAAATCCCAGCACTTAGGAGGCTGAGATAGGAAGATTGCTGTGACTTTGAGGCCAGCCTGGGCTACATGGTAAGATCAGGACTAGCCTAGACTATAGAGTGAGACCCTGTCTCTAAACAAAACAAAACAAAAATTATTTAACGTTTTATTCCATCTTCAGTTTTAAATTTCTATTTTCTTTCATGTTTTGTAATATATAACATTATTATATAAAGAAATAGTATATAATAATAGTATATAATTTATAATTCATTCATTCATTCATTCATTCATTCATTCATTCATTCCTGGCAGTATGGATCAAACTCCGAGCTTTCATACTGAGCTACATCCTCCAGCCATTGTTATTTTTGATTTTGAGACTGAGTCTTGCTACTAAGTTGACCAGGCTGGGCTCAAATTTGTGATCTTCTTGCCTCAGCTTCCCAGAGTGTTGGGATTACAGGCATATGTCACTGGTCCCAACTATATACATATTTAAATATATTCTCAGTAAAATTTTAAGTACATATGATAAAAAATCTACAGGCCACTGCTTTTGAAACATTTTTGCAAATGAAACAAGAAATAATATGTAAAAAGGTATTCAATGCAATGTTGTTCACAATAGAAATAAGAGTCAGTGTTAATGTTTGTGTACATGAGAAGATAGTTTCTTTTTAACAATGATACACTGTAAGAAGTTAAATTGATACATTAGAGCAATGTATCAGATAAATCTATTTACAAATATAATACTGCATTAAAAACAGGTTGCAGAAGGATATGTACATTATGATGTCATAAATTTAAAGTAAAAATACAAACTAATATATACTATTTAACAACACATACACGTATAACAGAGGAATCAGAGCATATAACAAGCAATTCATATTAAGCGCATATTCTGGTGAAGGAGTAGAATGAGCTTGGGAAAGATACGTGAAACTTTAATATCACATTTATTATTTCTTTTTAAAAAGATATAGCCAAATCCAATTAGACAGAATATTGAGGCCTCATAGAGCAGGGTGATGGCGACAGTAGATACACTGTTCTTAAAACTTTTTATGTGTGAGAAACAAATCTCTCATCATAACATAGGTTAATATTCTTAACTACTGCCTGGAGCCACACAGTAGGTAAATACACATTGGTCCTAAGGTAGTGAAATGAGGTAATATTAATTGTGGAATTTTATGCTTTGCTAGAATAGTTTGTGCTTTACAGGTTGGCTCTTATAATTATCCTAGCTACTAGGATGCAACTTATACTTAAAACTGTACTAAGATCGCACAATGTGGTCCCTCAGTTGCTCAGATAAGAGTCTTAATTTGTCGTTCTTGAACGTGACCAAGAGGACCAGCATAATTTCGGTGTGTGTGCGCATCTCTGAGAATTGAACCCAGGGCCTTGTGCATGTGAGGCATGCGTCCTACCACTGAGCCATCCCTCACCTCCTCCTGCAGCAATTCCTTGTACATAATAGGCCCTCAAAGAATATTTATGAATGAACACAGAATGAATTTAAATATTTTGGACAGCATTAGCTGTCCTTGGGTGTTATTTTTCATAAAACAAAATTTTACTTTGTAGACTATATAAAGCTGACGTGACTGTGCCTTTTTCTTTCCATAAAAATAATACGGATTTCTCTATTCAAATAAAATTTCTTTTTTTGAGACAGGGTCTCACTCTGTAGTTCAGGCTGGTCCTAAACTGACTAAACTCACTATGTATGTAGCCCAAGCTAGGCTTGGACTCATAGCAATCCTCCTGCCTCAGCCTCCCAAGTGCTGGCATTACAGGTGTGCATCATCACACCTGGCTTTATGTGGTGCTGGGGAGTTGGACTTACGGCTTTGAACTTGCGAGGCAAATGCTTTAGCTGCTGTGCCATTCCTTCAGTCCAAAATACATGGTATTTAATTCAAGTCACACTGAGTGCTGTGGTTGTGGCAATCTCATTTATGGGTATGTTCTTAGTGACGGTGTAGTACCTGGAAGAGAGAGGTAGAATGGGAAACATGGAAATGACTGTTGGGTTGGGTTTTGGTAGAAGCATGGGGGTTTTCCAGGGCAAGAAAAAAGAGACGGAATAGCAGGTGTAAAGGTGTGACATGTAGGCTGCAGAAATGTATATAATTTCACATCCTTTGAGATATATAGACAGGAAGATTGTGACTTCTGTGTGATAAGTCTAGTAATATAGTCAGAAGAAAGCTGAACATATTGTAGGGAGGTCTCTGGTAGGATTTAGACGCAAAGTGTCCCCCCAAAAGCTTCCTTATTGGATCTGGAGCCTAGTCAAGAGAAACATGTTACTGGAGACATGACTTGCAGGTGTGTCTGTCTTCTCATCCCCAGTTCTTCCCTTCTCTCCCTGCGTCCTGGCAGGCATGCAGTGAACAGCGTTCCTCTGCCACACAGTGCTGCCATGCCATTTCGTGTTGGAGCCAGCTCACTATGGACTGAGTCCACAGAAACTATGAGCCAAGATAAATCTCTCCTCCTTCAAGTTGTGGGAGTCAGGAACTTTGTCCCAGCAACCAGAAAGTGACTAACACAGGCTCTACTGTGTTTGGATGACAGCACCCTCGGTGGGCTTTAAGGTGGCTGTAGATAACAATCAAACTTGCCTTCTGAAAGCCACTCTGATACCAGTGTGGAAGATAACCGAAGTGAAGAATGCAAGACCGGGAGAGGGATGAAATGTGGATGCTACAGTCAGATGGGTGAGAGAGCTTAGACTGGCACATTGAGGACACAGAGAGGACAGAAGGGAATTTTAAAGAGAATTAGCTGGTCTGTGGAATGCTGTTGAGCAACAAAAAGGGATGAAATATTAATACACACAACAAGATGCATGAGTATCCAAAATACTATGCTAAGTGAAAGAAGTCAAACACAATACAATGTCCTGAATAATTCTATCTATATGAAGTTCTAAAAAAACAAATTTAAAGTGACAGAAGACAGATTAGTGGTTGGTTAGGGGCCAGGAGGGATGGGTGGGGCAAATGCACTTCAAGGGGCATGAGGAAGATTTTAGGATAAGGAAACTTTTTATGTCTCGATTGTGGTTACATATTCTATGCAATCACCGAACTCATCAAATGCTATACTTAAAATGTGTGACCATAATTACATGTAAAAATGCCTTAATAAAAATATTTGAGGGAGAAATCAGACTAAACAAAAGATTTAGGAGGAAGAATCAACAGAACTTGGTATGTATAAACATAGTGACTTCGTTTAAAGAAAAGTGAAATGTAAAAATAAAGCTCAAGATGTTCTGAAGTAGCCAAACTAATTTTCAAACTATTTTTCCAATAACTTCAAAGATACAAGAATTGACAGAGAGGTACAATGAACATCCATATGGTCGGGGTCCCCAGTCCTGGGACCACAGATTGATACAGGTCAGTGGCCTTGGCAGGTCAGGCCTCAGGGCCCGCAGAGCGGCCAGCAAGGGGGGCCAGCAAGGGGGGATCCGCGCGCAAAGCTCCGCCTCCAGGCACGAGCTCCTGCTAAGTTCTGCGACTGCACATCTTACGGCAGGTGGCTCTCCACTCTGCTCTCCGGGGTCACCAGTTCTCCAACCACCTGCTGCGTAACAACGCCCCCCACTCCCGCCCGTCGGGAGAACGCTCTTCCTCTAGACTGGCCCTTGGTCTTAAAAAGGCTGGGGAACCACAGGTAGTCAGCATGCAGTTTCAGAAACAAGCAATTTATCATCGATTGCTTCATTTCAACCTTATTCTTTCCCCATTTCTCGGTTATTCTGAGGTATTATATAATTTCAACCATAAACATTTTTTATCATGACTCTCTAATGACTCTATAAACCTTACCACAATACCATTAGCATATCTAGAAAATTAATAACTCCCAATTTAATCTATCCACCATGAATTTCGTACTGCTGTTTGTACAGTTTATTTGACTCAACATCCAAATCAGGGCCGTGTACTGCCATCAACGTGCCTTTCAAGTCCATTTGTTCATCAGTGTTCTTCCATTTTTTCCCTTGCAATCAATTTGTTGACTCTCTTTTCCCCCATTAATGTAAGGAACTCTTTTGTTATGGAAATAACTCACCTCTTGTAGTGAGTTGCTGGTTTTGGATTGCTTCAGGATTATTCTTTTTAATATTCTAGTTACATTCCATTTTTTTCATAAAATCACAGACTGATGACACAGAATTATCTCACAGCAAGATACTGTGTTTTTGCTTTCAGCAACTTGTCTCAAGGGCAGCAGCTCTAGGACTTTGGACATCAACACGAATGCAAATTACATCTGTTTGGGGATTATTGGTTCTATCAAGGAAGATACTCAGTCTTTCTTCTCTTTCCGAAACAGTGGCAAGATTTTGTATCGTGACTTTTTTGCATAAGTCATTTGACTCCTCAATGTGGCAATCATGCTGGTACCTGGATTTTTATTGTATTTCATCAATGTAGAGATGAAATAGGATACAGATTTTATTTTTATACTTTTAATATTTATTTATTTGTTTTTGAGACAGAGTCTTGCTCCGTAGTCCAGGCTGGTCTTGAACTCACAGCACTCCTCATGCCTCAGCCTCCTGAGTGCTGAGATCACAGGCATACACCACCACAGCCAGTTTATGTGGTATAGGGAATCAAACTCAGGGCTTTGTGCTTTCCAGGCCCACTTTCTAATCCCTGTGCTATTCCTCCAGCCCCATATTTTTATAAATGAAATTCACTGTAATTTATTATACAAATTGAAACATTTGACAATTGAGATGTCAAAGACACACCTCATTGCAAAAGGTATCAACTAAATCTCAACTTGTCCTTCTTTATTCTTGTATTATAAAGGGAGTATAGCAAGCCATACCTGTAATCCCAGCACTCATCAGGCTGAGGCAGGAAGATCGCCATGAGTTAGAGGCCAGTCTGGGTTACATAGTGAGTTCAAGACCAGCCTTGGTGAGTATTACTTTTGCAACAGGAAATGATCCCCAAATCCCTTGCTCCAAGAATGTGATTTATTTCATTAAACATACTGCTGATCTTGTTGGTTACTGGGCCAAGAAACTTACGAATGATATTCTGTGCAGTGCTCACTGCCTACATGTAGAACAAGGAGGGTTCCAGGTTGAATTACGTCTCTGCAAAAGCTGTTGTGTCCATATGCTTGTGAAGGTCACTTTATTAGAAAATAATCTTTCAGATATTTTAAAATCAAGATGAATAGTCATATTTGATTTTCTCTCCTCTCTCTCTCTCTCTTTCTGTGTATGTGTGTTTGTATGTGTGTTTGTGTGTGTGTGTGTGTGTGTGTGTGTGTGTGTGTGCACTAGGGTTTGAACACAGAGTCTTCACACTGGGATACTTAGCCTGTATTAAAATGTTTTTATTTTGAGATCCAGCCTCATTAAGTTTCTAAGTTTCCCAAGCTGGGCTCGAACCTGTGTCAGTCTGTGTCAGTCAATCTTGTGTCAGTCTCCCTGACGACTGGGACTACAGGCCTGTGTCACCAGACCTTGCTCTTTTCTTTTCCTTTATTTTTTGATACAGAGTCCTGCTCAGTAGTCCAGGCTGGCCTTGGACTCAGGACAATCCTCCTGCCTCAGAATCCTCCCTTACCATCCACATCCCGCCCCCCTCTACCCTTTCCCCTGCCCGAACGGAGTGCTGGGGCACTGAACTTGAACTCGGTCATTTAGCATTTGCTAGGCAAGTGCTTTAACTGCTGAGCTATTCCTCTAGCCCCTCTTTTCTTTTTTCAATGGTTGATTTTTTTTTTAATCTAAGAGAATTATCTGAATTTTGTTAAGATAAAGTATACATGACCTATTTAATGACGTTGGATATATATTTAAATTTTAAAACTGCTCTCTAGCTGGATATATGTAGTTAATCACAAGAAATGTAATAACTCCTATGAAATTTTCTGTAGATTTAAAACTTGCCATATTTGTTTATGAATGTAAGGCAGAAATTTATTTGATTTAGAAGTGTCAATTGCTCAAAATATGCATAGTTTAACACTGTAACTGGTTTTCAGGGAGTTACGCTAGTAATAAGATTTGGTTCTGTTGAGTATTCAAAACTTGTTATGATAAAATATATAAACTTAACATGCAGTCATCTATCCTTAGTCCTCTTGTCAGGGGACACATCCCAGGATGATGGCCTGTGAGTAGCATCCTTGCACTGTACCCTACTCTTGATGTGTCTTTGAGTACTGGTGTAGAGATGTATTATTTTCCAAAATTGACTAGTCAGGGATATTTTTCCTCTTTGGTAGTGTCTAGGAATTCATGGAGTTAAACACATTTGATGTGTTACCTTTCACTACATTACTACTAATTCACGGTTTTGGTATTGGAGATTGAACCAAGGGAGTATTAAGTAACATCCCTGGCCCTTTCTATTTTATTATTTTTAAAAATTTAATGCAGTTTAATAAGTTGCCCAGGCTGGCCTCAAACCTGAAACCTCAGCCTCCTGAGTCCTTGGGATTACAGGCATGGCCACCACATCTCTTTGGTACTGTTTTCAATACTCGAATTACTCTATCTGACCAGAATAGCCTCTTCAATTGATGTCCTATCTTTTGACCTGAGCACAACAGGCTTTGATAGCATCTTTATTTTATATATGATGTAATGTAGCCTTCACAATAGTTTATTTACTGTCCTTCAGGCAGAGGACAGTTGCATTCTTGGTATATAAAAGAAAGTTAAAAGAATTTCACTGAATATATTTGAAGTACTACAAAAACCAAATTATTATTTAATATTTGTACTTTAGTGGGTTTGGGGGAAGAAATTTTATTCCTTAATGGAAAAAGGGTCATAAGAGTCATAAACTGAACCTATGTATGTATGTATGTATGTATGTATGTATATGTGTATATATATATATATACATCTTTTTACTAATAAAGCAGCTTTTTTTTGAGACAGGGTCTTGCTCTACATAGCCCAGTCTGGTGCTGCAATCCCTATGTAACCCAGGCTGGTCTCAAACTCACAGCAATTCTCTTGCCTCAGGCTCCTAAGTGCTGGGATAACAGTAGTGCACCACCATGCCTGGTGTATGCGATGCTGGGGAATCGAACTCAGTGCCTCAAAGCTTGCTGAGCAAGTGTTCTAACTGCTGTGTTATTCCTCCAGCTCTTTGGCTCATATATTTTCTGACCCAGCAATTAAGTCTGGTTACTTTTAATGGAAAATGGTTGAGAGACTGTAATCTGGAAACTTAGGTGGCTCAATACCATTGGGTTGGTTTTAGGCTTTTTCAGAGGCTAGACAAGGAGTTAAATTTTTTTTTGAAATTGGGATTAGGTTCTACTTCTTTTATATTTGTAAAAATTCTTGTTGAGAATCTTCGTTCACATGCAAAGTAATCAATCTATCTGAGAATCTCAATACCAATAGTATCAGCAATGTGATTTCAAATTATGGAGTGTAGAAAAATATGGTATGTGTGTTTAATAAAAAATTATTACAGGAAAAGACATCTCACCATTAATTACCCTCAAAATATCCCACTTGAGTACTGACCCAAGTATCCCGCTGTCCTTGCCCCTTTCTGAAGCGGTTCTGGAAGTCCTCTTCTGTGAATGTCTTTAGTTATGCTGCTATGGTTGTCTCAGTATCTCGACTTGATCTGAGGCTTTTACCTCTCATGGTCGTTACTTTGGGGAAGAGCCTGAAGGTACATGGTGCCAGGTGTGGTAAGCAGGGTGGACAGGGACACACCATAATGATTTTATGAGTCTGCCCTCCTACTGGGTTGCAGACTTCCTCCTGCACTTACCCACTGCATGAGGACACTTATGAAAGAAGACTTCCAGAACTGCTGCAGAACACGGCAAGCATGGTGGAGGAGGGGTGTCTGAATTCAGCAAGGGAAATGGTTTTGAGGAGACATTTTTTACTGTAATAATTAAAAAAATTTAAACCTTCACTGTAGTTTTGACCATCCCTTATAAATGTTTAAGCTTTCCGTTTTAGTTGTTTTCTTTCATCAGGACATAATCTCACTAGGACTATACACTCAAATTGCTGTGTTTTAGCGTCACTTGAAATACATTTTTGCTGTCTTTTAAGCCTTTAACTGAATAAACAGTTAGTTTTTTTTTTTTTTTTTTTTTTTTTTTTTTTTTTTTTTTTTTTTTTTTTTTTTTTTTTGGAGACAGGATCTTGCTCTGTAGCCCAGACTGGTCCTGAACTCACTATGGAGCCCAGGCTAGTCTTGGACTCACAGCAATCCGCCTGCCTCAGCCTCCTGAGTGCCGGGATTACAGGCATGTGCTACCACGCCTGGTTTAAGTTAGGTCATTTTTTGCTTTTGTTTATTTTTCTCATTTCTTCTTAAGTTTTAGGGATTAGTTTAAAAGTTAAAATCATTAGGTCTGGAGGAGTAGTACAATGGTTAGAGCGCTTGCTTAGGTGCAAGGCCTTGAGTTTGATGCTCCAGCACCACATAAGCTGGGCGTGATGGCTCACGCCTGTAATCCCAGCACTCAGGAAGCTGAAGCAGGAGGATTTCTGTGAATTCAAGGCCAGCATGGGCTACATAGCAAATTCAGGACTAGCCTGGACTATGGAGTCAGATCCTGTCTCAAAATTTTTTTTCTAATGATAAAATAAAGTACATAAAGTTTATCATGTAAAAATTTAACAATTTTCATGTGCTCAATGGCACTGGCACATTTATATTGTTGAGAAACCATCATCACCATCCATCTGCAGAACTTTTTTCATCTTCCCAAACTGAGCATCTGTACAGACCAACCATGACCCGCCATATCCTCCTCTTGTCACCAACAACCACTTTCCACTTTCTATCTCTAGGAATCTGATGATTCTAGGTAGACAGCTTTTATCCTTTGGGTAACTTCTCACTTTACTTTGCAGGGATAACTCCTTAAATGGCAAGTCATTAGTATTTTACAGTGATACACAGCTTTCACATGGTTCCAAGGTCACATTCCACAATTCCAGTTTCGTCCAGCACGGGCTGGTTTCTATTTCCTGTCCTCCCCCTCTCCCTCTTACCGTCCTCACTCAGCTGAGTGGTTTTGGCTTATCCTTCCCCTGTCTTTTTATACTTAAACTATACCTAAGCAAATACATATATTCGTATTTATTCCCTCTTTCGTAACTGGTTACATTTAAGTATGATAAATAAATAAAAGTATCCTGTGCATATTATCTCTTGCTTTACTAACTCTACCAATACACCACGGGCATCATTCCTTTCCACTATATAGCGACAGTTCTCCTTCTCACAGCCCTTAGCGACCAGAGGGGTTGGCAGCTGGGCCGTTACCAGCGTCCACAGCACAACTCGAGGTACATGCCGTATACTTGGCTAATATTTGTTGAGAGTCCACAGCAACTGCATGTGAAGGAGAAAAATGCTCTTGTGATATCAAAGGATTTCTTGCAAAAGTATCACTAACCTGTAGAAAATTAATGGAAAGATGTAACCTACACAGATAATACGAATGCTGAGCTACAAAGCCAATGCTCATTTGAAGCCATTCATGGCAGAAATTCAAAAATAAAAGAAAACCTACCATTTCTGGCTTTTTGGTGATAGGGCATCCTTTCTAGTTTAAGATGCAGTGCTTATAAAAAAATTAGTGTTGGTCCCAGATTTATCCATTGCTGAGGTACAGAACAGAAACTCACACTGCTCAACTGAAAATTAGCACCTTCATTCTTTTCATTCTTTTTTTCGTAGATGAAGGAATGGAGGAGAAGAACAGATATTTTACTTGTGGAAGACAAGGAAACCTGGTACCCATGACATTTTCTCAACAGTGTTATCAATTCCTTGCTGCTACCTTCAAAATCTACTCAACAATAAAAAATGATAACTGAATGCCATGATTTCTATCAAATATGATATCAAGACATTTCAAAACCTCAAAAATGAATTTGGACAACTATTTGCACTTAATCTTGTATTTATTAGAGGCACTGCTGACTATTATGTGGTTAGCGACTTTGTGTCACCTGGGAAGTTGGTAAAGGTGAGATATTTTGTCATAATGGGGCAGAGAGAAAAAAATGTCAGGGTCTATTCAGGTAAATGGCTAACAGTGTTTAGCCTCTGCACTCTAGAGATGGTCTAGGCACAGCTGGAGCATGAGTTACATTGGCCGTAATGACCTATACTCTGCATAGGGTTACAACTCGAGCTGCAGCAGCGCTGGTTAGTACACTGAAGAGAAAATGTGTTGATTCATGAACGTATCTGGAGAAGTTTTAGTAACTAGAGTATAGCTGACTGAGTTTTCTAGTAATATTTTAATTAAGATATTAGTCCCGAATATTTGTAAATAAAATTGAAGATTTGTATCATTTACTTTAAAAAATAACCAAACATACAAATTACCAGAATATTGGTTTAGCTCTAGTTCATTACTAGACCATGTTTCCTGAAGTCTCCTAATAGCTAGAGATCAAATGCAAGGCTACAGGAATAGCAGGTGGCACCACCTGGGGTTAATTTTCCTTTCAGAAATTTATGACATTTCCTGTATTGTCATTAGTATGTACACATAAGCACTCTAATCACCGTAGTTGATTATTAGCTGCCAATTCTCAGTAAAACCTTCCCTAGAGATAACTTGTCTTGCTTTAAAAATTGCATTTCTTTTCATTTGTCTTTTTGAGTTATTTATATGCCCTAACAGAATTATCTTTAGAACGTTAGTCTCAAAAATTTTATTTATGTATAAAATTACTTGCAAATTAAATAAATGTGCTACTAAAAATATAAAGTATATTGAGTATTGGTGTAACTTAATTTATTCCTTAATTTTAAAAACAAATCACATATAAGAGGAGGTTTCAATAGACTGATGAACAATCCTTCCAGATTCTGTAGTAGACAGGGAATCAGTGATTTGCTTTGAGTTAGTGACACTATTAACTAAGGAACTATAAACCAGAGTCCCCATAATTTCAGTAACTGAGAAAGTCCTTATAGTAGTGTAAACACTCGCTTACTTCCTTAAGACATGCAGAGGGTGCATCCATATCCAAGGTATGTAGAAAATTTAATTTCATTCTCAGACTTGTTATTAGTAGTATAAATACTATTAAGTAACTTTACCATTAGATCAATTTGAAGAGTTTTCATTTACTTGGAACCTTAAATTATATCAAAAGCATATATAATTTGAATATGCATTTATAGTTGAATCTGTAGGGGTCTCCAACCCGCGGGGACCCCTGGAACAGCCGAGGAGGGGGTCAGACGACAGAGTAACACACTCTGGGAGTCATTTCAGTGAAAGTCTTCTCATTTATTTAGGTAGTACAGGGGCTTAAATAGACTGAGGTAGTTATCTTGGGCCAATCAGCAAGGCCTCAACCAGCATGGGGTCGCCTAGGGGTAGGGAAGGAGTAGAGGAAGGAGGATGCAATAAGGAGCAGTTCCAGGAGCAGTTCCCTGGGTTTAAGCAAAACAACACCTGGCTTAAATTACAAGCAGTAACGCCTCTTTGTGGGAAGGAAGGAACTCAGCCAAGGTCAGCGATGCTGAGGCTCTCGGGCCCTGAAGACTCCAACATGAATCAACAAAAATAAATGACATTAAAGAGAAAGTAAACAATTTGATTATGTATGAAACCATACACTTATTTATTTGAAATGGTTTCGACAAAGTCAAATTCCAAGACTGAGTCAAGATTCTGACTAAAATATTGAAAATACCATGATCACTGAGTTTTAATATGTATATATTTTTGGGTAGACATATTAAATTTTGGCATATCATGGCTTTGTATTACAATGGATAAAAACTTATAAGTTGTAAACTGTTAATACCCAAAATTCTTGAGACAAGGATGAACTGGAGTTAGGGGTATTAAACTCCTAGCATGCTCAGGTGAGTTTTCCTGAACACCCCAAGTGCCTTTTCAGAGTCATATACAGGAGGCCAGAAGACCCGTGAAGAGCATTTCCATCACATACTACTTGGTGCCTAGACTTTAGGTAGAGTATTTTGAGTACTCTATCTTTGAATGGTTACTAGGCAACAGGCCTGGTCAAACGTATAAATGGGTAAGTATGAGACCGAGTAGTCTCAAAAACAGGTATAAAAGATAATCCTAGAGTCAGGAAAGTTACAATATATATAATTTAAAAATAAATCCTTTGTTTCACATCATGAATATAATATACTAACATTTTAATGATGATGTTGATTGATTCACATAATCTTCACTTAGAAGACATTTTTATTTTTTAAATTGGAAGATTTTGCTGCAAGAGTTGCTAATTCTACCATATACTTGAAAGTCACATATGTGATTTAAGATAAGTTGATATTGAATTTGAAAAGGAGAGATATTTTAAACTTACACTTAGCATGTCATTAGTAATTAATATTCAGAAACTATTTTTAATGTTAAAAAGCTTAAAAAACCTGATACCCAGGATATAGTGTTAGTGAACAAAAGAAAGGTGGGGAAAAATGTCTAAGTTGTACTACTATTTATCTCATATGCTACTACAATGGAAGTACGAATATGTGCTTGTGTGTGTGTATCTTATAGTAGTGGTCCTCATTCTTTTTGGCACCAGGCGCTGGTTCGTGGAAAACAATTTTTCCACAGAGGAGTCAGGTGCTAGCACTGCCACCTCAGCACCTCAGCTCATAAGAAGTGCACTGTCTAGATCCCTCGCATTTGCAGTTCACAGTAGGGTTTACACATCTATGAGAATCTAATGTCATTTCCGATCTAACAGGAGGTTTAGCACGCGACAGGGAGTCGCCGTAAATATAGATGAAGCTTTGCATGCTTGCCCTCCCCTCAACTGATGTGTGGTGCAGTTCCTAAGCAACCAGTACTAGTCTGTGGCCTGGAGTTTGCGTAGAGTATTATTACAGAAAAAAGAAAATAATAAACCAAAAGCTTGTTTAAAATTGTTACCTACTGAATGAGGGAGAGTGTAATGTGGAGAGAAAAGGAATAACAATTAAACTTCTTGAAGGAAACTTGGTTTTGTAGATTTGACTCTGGAACCGCATAGTGTTGTGCATAATCTTTTTGAAAGGGCAATAATTAAAAATCAAAAATAAAATTAGAAAAATGACTTTGCATTGAGTAATCCAGGGAAAGCATGATGGTGGTGCAGTTATTATTTGAAAGGGAAAGGCAACAGGATTTGTTGATGGATTGGGCTTGGACGTGAAAGAGGTTGTAGGCTCAAGAAACTCAAAAGGTGATATGTGGAAGGTGGCAGGAGAGTCTGCTGAGGACATACATTTGCGGTATCCACTAGACATCTAAGTAGGGTTGTGGAATAGGTGGTTTGCATATGAACTGAAGTATAGCGAAGGGGGCCTCAAAACTGAAATCGAAATATAAGGTAAGCAAATAGCAAATCAAGAAAGTGTCCGTCTTTGAAGTCATTTCGACTAATTATTTCACTGAAAACAATGCAGATTATCATCACCTTGCAGCCCCCAGTGGCTATAGAGCCTAGCACGATGGCTGCTAACATCTCAGGAGGACAAGTAATAAGATATTGAGTACCATCTCATGGAAAAACATTTATAGTCTTGCCAAAGTGATTGACCATTTGGATCTAGGTGCTTGGAACTTGGTGACCTGCACTTTGAGTATACAATCAACAAATGAGACTGTAGTAAACCCTGTATGTTCTTTAACAATAAAGTGTAAGAAGAAAAAGATGGAGGGGGAATATATGCATTTTAAGAGACTTAAAAGGCATCCCATTAAAAATGTGCAGGACTGAGCTGTCATCTGAAGGTGTATATTTGGGTGCTGAGGCAATGAAGATACGGGGAAGGAGCTACTACTGAAGTAGAGACAGTGATGATTTTGGAGGATGGAGCAGTCAATGGGACAGAACACAGGATTGGGAGTTTTGGGGTAACTGGCAGAGAGGTGAACTCAATTTGGTGTTATCATTCCCATTTATGATTTTATACTTCTGCATGTAGAAGTTCCTTTTGTGGGTTCACCAGAGAGTATCTACAATTAGTATTTTTTCCATATCATCGATGAAATTATTAGCCAGAAATTATGAAGAGTTGCCCGCGATTAGTACACACCTTACCTTCCCATTTGATCATGGTCTTTGGTTTAGCTCTACGAAGCACTAGGCTAAGTGTTTTGCTGTTGCTTCCCAAAAATAAATGACACCTATTTTGTAGAAGGCTGCAATGCCTTTCATTAGTCTATTAAATTTATGAATTGTGATTAGTTTACTGAAGAAAAATTTTTTTCTAAGAGAATTAACGATGTGATTCATAATGTATGGTAAGAAACAACTCATAAAATATTTATAGAACTTTTGCAGTAATGTTAAAAATATATACACATACATGCTTTATGAATACACACACACACACAAGTGTGTTAGACAATCTTATTTTTATAGTCAAGTCTCACATAGAACTTTAAGAATGGGAAGCATTATTTGATCAAACATCTTTTCAGTGACCACTAGATTATAAATACAATTTAATGAATTAAAGATACTCAGTTCTTGTTCTCTAAATCCCCTTAACAATCTTCTTTTCCTTAATGATAAACATTTTTACTTGCTATTGTTCACTTATCTCTTTTTAAAAGACAAATTGCCAAGAATCCTTGCACCCATTCCTTATAATGAATGTTCTTTGGGGATAATTTGCAAAGTATAACAATTATCCAGAATACCTTGAATACAGTCCATTGTAAGGAGTCTCACTGACTTACTTTAGAAGTCTGAAAAGAATCTGAAAGTTACTAAGACTTGAGCAGCCACTATCCTAATAAGCTTGTCCTTGGTCACAAAAGGACACTTAAAATAGAAATTTTATGAAAAGGCAAAGCTTATTGATGATAGAAAGCAAAACCTGAATTTTTTTTGGTAACACTTAAAAAGTGAAGGTGGCTGGTATTTTCTAGGAAAAGATTTCCTAAGAAACTTGAAAAATTGAAGGATAGGTTTTCATTTGAAAATATTTAAGGATATATTTTCTGTTACTGTTATGAAGTATTGAAATATATCCCTCTAGCTTTTCCAAAGTATCTCTCTCTCTCTGAAAATATAAACAGTGATGTCATATATCTAAGGAAACAACAGCAGTAGAGTACAGGACAAAGTAGGCTCTAGTTATGATTCTGGAATTTGTGTTCTGCAGAGCCAGTGACTTCTCTGGTCTATTTCCTCGTGGGAGGAATAAGAGAGTGGTCAGATGACCTAGTGGATCCTGTCCAGCCCCATGATTCTGGAATAGCAGTGACTAGATATCATACCTAAGTTTTGGTACTACCGGTCTTCAAATCAATGAAGTTTTTGTGTGTGACAATGCTTGGCACTGAGGGAGGTGTGGTATCTTTTCCTGTCCTTTCAATTTGAACCATTCTTTAAAGCTCCTTGATATCCTTTTTGTCCTCCCTGGCAGGCCTTCTGCACAGCAACCATGCCACACCTTTAATCCTCTCCTCCAGCTGTAGCTCGCCAGGCCCCATTCCAGATTCTTAACTTCCAGGGTGCTTCACAAAGAAGCCACTTGACTTAACTTTCTCCATCCTTACTAAATGTTTGTTGAGAAACTACCATGTAAGCTGGGAAGACAGAGATGATGGCAATGAAGTACTATGGCCGAGGAAAGTAAAAGAAGACTCCAGTTCGGCCTGCTGAGTAGATTGGAAGAGGAACGCCCATCAGCCCAGAGATGGCATCAAGGACCAACTGAGAATTCTCAAAGTACAGAAGATGTTATACTGCCCCAAAGTGGGACGGAGGAGTAAGGCCTAGACAAAGTCGCGGTTCAGGAAAACAAATGGATTTATTATTCTCAAGAGACAGAACTGACAGAAATTGGCCATAAACAGGCAGACGTGTAAGTGGGGAAAAGAGGAAAACTGAGGGTGACTCCCAGGCTCCAGCTTGAATAGCTCAGCAGATCTACTCAGCCAGATCAAACATATACAGAGGAATCTGTTAAAGATACTTTATTTCTGCACATGATATATCTGGACTTGTTCCATCAGGCAATCCAGCTCTGGAAAGGTAACTTTGGAAGTGGATTTGGCAGTGACCATAGGGAAGGAGTCATGGGTACGAAGGGCTGTTACCTTAAAAGAAGACTACAGCTCGAACCCTGAGGACCTTGGCATCTAAGGGAACCCTGGCAATGAGTATCCTTCGTCACTCTCTGCCCACTTTTCTGGCACGTGCACACTGTGATCCCGTGTTCTGGCAACAGAGTTTTCTCATTTCCCTTCCTCGAGCCAGGCTAGGACTAGTTCTTACGCGGTTAGGCCAATCATCCTAACCTGTGGCCTAACTCTCTCCACTGTACGTGGGGGCCAATGTCTCCCTGCGTCCCACCCCAGGTGCTACGGGAACATTCACAACTACCACCATTGAAATGCTTTTTTACACTCGGGGTCCTGATTGACATAGGGCCTGCATCTCTCACAGACTGCGAGTTTGCAACTATAACATGTGCTGACCTGCGCACCAACGGGTGCACGAAGTACCGGCCCTAACCCATGAGGTGCAAGTGGGCCCCGGCTGGAGGGGGCGGGGCTCGCGGCCCGGCGTCGCGACGGAAGTGCCTGGGGAGCGCCGGCCTCGAGGAGCGCGGCCCGTGGAGGCGCAGGCGCGGACCCGCAGGTTCCTGATGGGAGCCACCGGTCAGGGCAAGCTCCGCGGGGACCGTGGGCCATCAGCAATGCAGCTGTCGGTAATCGTCATAGCGGGTGGGCCAGTGAGGGAAAGGACCCTGCCGCTGGTAACCGCCCAACGCAGCCTCGGGGCGGGGCTCCGGGAAGAGGCGCGCTGCGCAGGCGCGAGGCCTGGTTGACTGGCAGGAGGAAGGCGGGGCCGTTTGAGGGCAGAGCCACTCCTGTGACTGCAGTCGGCGAGGTTGCTTGGAAAACCTGTTGCGGGTGGGTGAGACCCCTTTCCGTCGTGATCAGCCTGAAAATAATTTATTTGACGAGAACTATTTTACTTCACAGGACTTACTTGCTTGTGATGCACTGACGACGTAGGCCATAACAAGTGTAGACGTTGTGTAAAGTAAAATTCATTGATTAATTCTACAGGCATGAAACTTTCTCCTTAGGTTGAAAGGTTGAACTTGACTGCGAGCTAGTGTTGTGGGTGTGTGAATTCAACGACGAAGGTGAAAGCTTCGCTGTGACTTTGATGAGTTCGTATTCTGGTGGTGGCTGCACAGAAACGCGGGAGATGCCTCTTAGAGAGAGAGAGAGAGAGAGAGAGAGAGAGAGAGAGAGAGAGAGAGAGAGAGACTGGGGAATGGGCTAAACATAGGATGAGAGCGAAAAGATGCGTGGGAGAGTGGGTAGGAGGAGTGAGGGGTGAGGGGGAAGCGGAGGTAGGATGGCCTGTGTTATCTTGTACCCTGGATGCCTGGAAAAGATTTTTTAAGGTGCAAACGTTAAGATAGTTTATATATTCCTAGTAGCAAGGTATTGTGGTGCACGGACAGTACCTTTGAAGTGAGACGACTTTCTCATTGCCTTTTCTTCAACTTAACCTTTGTGAGACTCAGTTTCCTAACCTATAAAATGGAGAGAGTTGTCAAGTTTAAATAAATTAATTATACAACATACTAGCTAGCATGCGGTAGATACACTCTTGTGGTCCCGATTGTAGTAAGTACATACACAAGACTCCATCTCTTGTTTCCAAAGGTACAACCTTGAAGGAGGGGCAGTCAGTGTCCTTCTGGGGTGCATGGTAAGAGATGGACACAAGTCATCAATTCAGGTCTCTTTAACCAGGTGCAATTAAATTGGGTTTGACAGGTGGTATTGAGCAGATGGTATTAATTTTGAACTGCTGAGAAAAATGCCTTGTTGAATCATGTGTCCTGATATATAAAGGAAATTTTGTATGTTTTGCTACCTGAGAGAGAAGGTGTATATTAGAGGAAAGGTAAGCAAATTAAAAGCATGAGTTACATTACTTATATGCAGGAAAGTGAAATATGTTAATTTTGAGGTATATATATTCTTGCTCAGAGTAAAAATAAGCTGAATAACTTGGCCACCTTTCAGGACTCTTGTGATGAGGAATAAATAGTGGAGCCAGAAGTGACTGGGCAAAGAAATCCTGAGCTGCAGTAATGACAATGAGCGTCTCGCAGTGGGAGAGGTGAGTATGAGATCTTCCCGGTCTTGGCGTCATGGCATCATATTAAAACTATGCTGTGTAACAGGTGTGCTGGGTTCGTTGTGCACAGTCCACATCTTCAGGCCTCCAGCAACAGAGAATGCAATTTGAATACAAATCTATCTTCTGAGCGCTTTTTCTCCTCCCTGCTTAGCTTACGGCACACATAAAGGTTTGGCTATTCCAAGCCTGTGATTCATCCATGGCGTACTTTTCTGCACCATCCTGCTTTCTTTTCTCTCAGTGTATCCTATTATACCTGGATCTGTGGCGTCTAGTCCATGCCAGGTTCCTAAGGTTGGCTTAGGGTTTCCCTGTCCCCGTCTTTCTTCCCAGGGTGAATTGTGATCTTTTTCTTTGTGAGGCGGCATCTCCTGGGTTTTCTGGTGCTGTTTCTGAATCTCTGGCCATCAGTTCATGCCTTCTGCTTGGAATTTCAGGACCCTGTAGGTGCCTCACTTCTCCCTCTCTTGGGGGAAGAAACACCATCACCTGCTCTGTAACCTGCTCTGTCATGCTGTTCTGAGGTCATGCGATCTCATACCATGCTTCCAGCCCTCCTATCAGGCTGTGTCACTTTGCTGTCCAGTGGGGAGTGTGGGGAGCAGCTCCTGGACCTTACTGCGCAGGAAGCAAGCTCTTGGGTCCCGTTTACAAGGCATCTTCTTATCACTCACCCCTCCCCCATTTCCCCCCACTTCCCACACCTCCCTCCCCCCCTCCTCTCCCCGACTCCCCCATCTTCCAGAAGGGACTCTATAGCTAATTGCAGTCCTTCCTTTGACTGTTCCAGCATGTGGAAATTCTAGCAACAGTGAAAGTCTATTTTTACCATCGCATAAAAATAACCACTGCTGATAATCTAACTTATATTTATACTTATTTTTATGCATTTATATATTTAACATTAATGAGTGCACTTTTTTTAAATGAAATTTTTTTTTTTTTTTTGGAACTGAACCTGGGCTTGGTATGTGCTAGGCAATGCTTTACTACAAGTTATACTCCTGGCTCCTGGAACTTGCTTTTTAAATTTTGCTTTATAAGTAATAAATTATTTTGACTATCATGTGTGTTTCAGATATTTTCCTCTGAAGCTTGTCATTTGATTTTCCTTTTTCCTTTGTAAGTCTGTTCTTTTGCAGACCTTTTTGTTTTTCCTTACTCAAAACGTCAGGTTTTTTTTCTTCTTTTTCTTTTCTTTTTTTTTTTTTCGACACAGGGTCTCTGTCTGTAGTCCAGGCTGATTCTGAGCTTACTGTGCAGTCCAAGCTGGCCTCAGACTCACATCAATCTTTCCTCAGCCTTCTGAGTGCTGGGATTATTGGCCTGTGCCACCACACCCAGTTTCTGTGGGGCTGGGAAATCGAACCCAGGCCTGTGCTTGCTAGGCAAGTGCTGTAACTGCTGAGCTACACCCCTAGACCCAGCTTTTTTTTTTTTTTTTAAGCTAATGTAATATTGGACTTAAGTTTCAAGTTTGGCAAAGTGCTCTTGTTTTTAAAAATTCCTATATTTCTATTGTATGGAAATATTACTGTTTCTGCTTAAAAATAATCTCTTACTTGTCTTCTGTTACTTTTGAATGTTTGTTTTATTGTTTAAATCTTTAACCTGCTTAGAGTTTGGTCTTGTGTGTCTTGTGAGGTAAGAATTTGTATTTTCTTAAGTGGACAGTGAATTGTTTCACACCACTTACTGCATGCTTTATCCGTTCCCCACTAATTTGAAATGTTACTATTGGTATAGACTAAATTCCCCCATATACCTTGTTAATTGGACTTTAATGTTGATTTATGTCCCTATCTCTGTACTGATATATCATAATGATTCAGTGGTTATAGCTCAGAGTGCTTTAAATTGAACAAAACGTAGAGAAAAAATGTGCACTATTGAGCCTTCCAGCTAGGAGCATGGATCATCTGTTTATTCACATTGTCTCTCAGTCTTTTCACACAGGTTTGACAAGTTTGTTTTTATTTATTTATTTATTTTTTTGAGACAGGGTCTCGCTCTGTGGTCCAAGCTGGTCCTGAATTCACTTCAGAATGACAAGTTTTTGCTATGCTTTTTCTGGAGTGTTTTGACTGCACTTGTTAATGGAATTTGTTCTTTATATTTTCAAGCAGGAATTTGTTCCCCGTTACATTTTCCAGCTGCCCTATTGCTGCCATTTGGAGCATTTTTAAAGGTCCTCTCTGGCTTTGCACTCCCTTTGAGGGAGGTGTGGGGTAGTAGTACATGGGTGGGGAAGGAAGGCATTTCAGAATCTCACTTGGTGCATTTGGAAATTCTCCATGTCTTTAAAGCTTCTCCACTCACCAAGATTTTGTTACCATTCTTATCCCATCTCTATATTTGAAGATCTCTTGAACAGCCAGCTTCTGTTATTATTAGGAACGACTACATCTCTCAGATGTGTTGGAGAAAACAGTTGTAAGCCAATTTTGGTAGTTGCATTTTATAGAACGAAATAATCACGTTTTTCTCTCCTGCCTCTACTTTTTTTTTTTTTTTTGCTGTTGTGGTTCATGTAGAAGAAGTCGAATTCTCCTCATCTTTGGTGGCAGTCAAGTCTACGAGAGGTGGCAAACATTGCCGAAGGCCACCCAGATATAAGCAGTGTATTACAGGTGGTTTTAAACCTTGTTGCTACATCATAGCCAGCAGAGGGAGCACGGAGCACAGATATGAAGGAGAAAGCAAACTCCAGCTGGGGCGGGGAGCAGTCAGCAAGGCCCTGCAGGGCTTTTCCTGAGGACGGATGCCAGGTCTGGGGAGAAGATCCCACTCCTCGTCCTTCTCCTCGTGTTCTCTCCCGTAACTCATCCAGGCTCACACAGGCCTGTTCTCTGCTCCGTCTGGCTGTACAGATTTGCTTCCCTTTCCTTTGGTCAGTTACCAAGAAGGCTCAAGTGCCATTTTGTTCTCTGTGCTGCCTTCTCTTTTGTCCAAGCTGGTTACCTAGCTCATGATCAAGGGGTAAGTCTTATAATGGTCCTAGAAAATTATGCAGGAATCCGGGAGCACTGATTCACCATCCCCACTGGGCAGAGCTACTTGGAGGACCCGATGGGCAGGAGGGAGGAACTGAAGATACAGATAAACTGGAAATAGAGGGTGAGATTAATGCCACTCCCTGCTTTACTGTCTTGCTTAAGCTGCTTTGAGGCAAGCTCAGAATCACGTGTTACATATCCCCAAACACACAGAAAGTAAGATAGACCCCAGTGTCTCAGCTTTTTTCTATGGAATACTAAAATGTTAATCGGTAAGAGTAAGATTTGTTAATGTGTAGAAACTCTGGGTCAGAAGAACTGAGTAGGTTTCTCTACTATGGGAGCTCTTAGATTTCTTAGTAGGCAGATTAACAAGGTTTGTGGATCTCTGATTGCAGGGAATATGGTATGTGGGTTTTCTCCAACTAAATGTACTGAGAAGTTTTAATAGATGACAGCTTATGGGACAAGGTTCTCCTCCCTCCCTCCCTCCCTCCCTCCCTTTCTTCCTTCCTTCCTTCCTTCCTTCCTTGATACAGGTTCTTGCTCTGTAGTTCAGGGTGGTCCTGAACTTACTGTGTAGCCCAGGCTGGCCTTGACCTCACAGCAATCCTCCTGCCTCTGCCTCCTGAGTGCTGAGATTATAGGCATGTGCCTCCACGCCCCAGTTATGTGGTACTGGTGATCAACCCTGGGGTCTCCGCTTCCTGGGCAAGTGCTCTACTCACTGCGCTGCACTCCCTGCCTGGGACAGGATTCTATGAATTGCATTTTGGACAGTGCTCACATAGACTTGTCCAGTGTTTAGAGACATTGGTAATTAATCCATGAAATTCAGCCACAGAGCTTTCCAAATGGCAGTGTTTTCTAAGATCCTTTCTTCAGTGGCCGTGCCTTGGAGGGAGATGCCGGGGAGAATGTGTGTGGTGGTGAAGAAAGGTGTTTTGTTTCATTTCAGAATGTTGAATGAAACTTTTTGAAATCCCTCAAAATCCCTCTCCTCTCACTGAGATTTTGATGCTATTAACACTGCCTTGTCCCCACATTTGAGAATCTCTTGAACAGTGAATGTCTGCTATTACTGGGAATGATTGCGTCTCTCAAGTGTATTGAAGGAGACAAAACACAGTAAACCCTTGAGGTTAGTGTTATCTGCTCTTTGTTCAAGGTTTCCTGTTGTCTTCCCCAACTCTAATACCTTCCCAATGTTAACCGTTTTCTGTTCACGTTGACTAACGGCCGTTGCCAATACAGTTTACTAACGTATCTGAGATTGTAGGCCAGTTATAGGCTTTGGGCTGTAAACTTTGCCCAGTCTTCTAAATCTCTTTGTATCCATGTTGAGTCTTACTTCTTTCAGGGGTCTCTGGTATCCATCCGCTAATACCTCTTACGTTTTTCATTGCTGGTTTCAGTCACTAATTGCATTGTATTCATCTATGGTTAGTTTTTTCTTTAGGGTCTTACTGAGGTACATCCTCAGCTCATTTTTATTTTTGGTTTTGAAACATGGTCTTGTTAAGCTGCTGAACTGTGCAAGCTGGGCTCCTTCAGACTCAGACTCCTAGAGTGCTGGCATTATAGGCCTGCGCCACCAGGCCTGGCTCAGTTAATTCTTTGTTAACAAATTTGTTGAGTTTCACACTTTATAAGGTGAGGTTTAGAATGTAGAGCATGTTTCTCTGCAGAAATATGGTAGCTGTGTAAAGGTACATTTGCAGGCATCCACCCCACTGTGCTGCAGTATGGGTCCTGCTCAAAAAAAAAAAAAAAAAAGCTTGCTATGGTGGTCCTGTAAATCTGCTCTTGGTTTATTTCTTAGATAATGGGAGCTCAGATGGTCCTGAAATTCTCAAGATTCTTATCCTGAGTAGTATGGACAGAGTAGTGCCTTTAAAAGAAAGAACTATTATCCCTAAGAGCTCCAGAGGCCTGTAGCAGGAGATTTCCACTGGGCAGACCTAGCCAGTGGCACCCAGCTCAAGATACACCATGCATCCGTGGCCTCCTGTGGCAGAGAACAGCGACTGGAGGGCTGGCTGATGGCATCTGGCATAAATTGTTGTCACATGGCCGGCTGTGCCATAGATTAGTGATCGGCATTGTCAGCTGACAGCACCCTGGTGTTCACTTGTGGCATCAGGTTTGTTGACACCTTGCTGATTCATGATTTCTCTCTGAGAGGGTCACAAGATCCCTCAGCTGGTAACAGTTTTATTCCTGTGTGTATACTCAGGCATACAAACAAAATGTATATGTGTGTGTGTGTGTTTTGTGGTTCTGGGGATTGAACTTGGGGCATTGCACATGCTAGATAAGTGTTTTACCACTGAGCTATATCAGCCCTTGTATGTAAATTTATACTGGCCATTATTCATAGTACCCCAAAAGTTGAGACAACTCAAATGATTTTCAACTGGAGATTGGATAATTAAAATGTGATAGGTACATGGCAATGGAATATTATTGAGCCATAAAAAGGAACAAGGAGCAACCATGAATCTTGAAAACACTAAGTGAAAGAAACTAGTTACAAGGTGTCTTAGTTACTTTTTGGTCACTGTGACTCAATACCCAACAACCACAACTTAGAGAGGAGAGGGTTTTTTTTTTTTTTTTTGTAGCTTACAGTTTCAGAAGGTCTCAGTCCTTTCATGGGTGGGCAGCTGGAAAATCATGGAATCACATGGTGGGGCTGCAGCTAGTGCTGGAACCATGGTTCCTGGGGCAGAGATCCTTACAGCATAGTGGAAGAGAGAGATAATGTCTGGGAGGAGGGGTAGAACCATCCAGGTTCCATAGTCCCTTCTAGGTCAATTCCAAGCACCCACCTCCTTCTGGCCAGACCCCCCCCTCCCAAGCCTACACAGCATCCATAGAATCAGGAGGCTTTTGGGGGACACTCTGGATCCCAACCACTACACAAGGCCCACATACTATATATAATGATTTTATTCATATGAAATTCCAAGACAGGGAAATGGATGGAAAGAAGAAGATGCTGAGCTACCAGTCTTGCCTGATTCTAAACTACATTCATCTTAGGGTAGGAGTGCACACAATGTAAGATAACTACGTGCTGTGAGCGCCACTTACTTCACCAAAAGAATTTTCTACCTAACTTTCTTGTGTCACTGGTATATTGGAACAATGATGCGACATAATAATAAACCATCTGAAATCCTGAGAGACCCAAACAATATAATGCTCATTACCTGAGTTGAGTAGATCATCAATTAAGCATCCCAGCTGACCTTGGCTGTTTCCATTGCCTGTTGGCTGAGGCTACTGGGATAGATTTGCCGTGTTCTCCACATGCCTCTCATCTTCCGAGAGCCTATACAGGGTGTGTTCTGTTGGAGAAAGCGAGAGTAAGTCAAAAGCAAAGTAGTTCGATGTGAGTGTGTCAGGCACTTTCTCTCTCTGGGACAAAATATCAGACATACACCACTTTAAAGGAGGGAAGAATCATTTTGACACACAGTTTCAGACATTTCAGTAGATGATGAGCAGGTTGAAAGGCAGAATGAGCCTGGCACGGCAGAGGAGTGTTGCTCACTTTAGTTTATTTTTGAGACAGGGTCTCACACTATAGTCCAGGCTGGTCCTCAACTCATTGTGTAGCTGAGGCTGGCCTCAAACTCACAGTAATTCTCCTGCTTCAGCCTCCTGAATGCTGGGATTATAGATGTGCACCATCACAGTTTGTATGTGCTGGGGAATCGACCTCAGGGCCTTGAGCTTAACAGCAAGTTCTCTGCTGTGCTACTCCTTTAGCCCCAGGAGTTGCTGCTCACTTTATGGTGGCTGGAAGCAGAGAGACAGGGAAGGAGCTGGAGAAGAAGCGGCCAGAAATCAGATTATAGTCCCCAAATTCACGCTCCACAACTCACCCAGACACATGCAGAAGTGTGCTTTTTTAATGTAGGTATCTCAAGCCAGTTCATTTGACGATCAAGATTAATCACCACACAGAACACGCTCTTTCCTGTCATCTCCTAGCATTGGATCTGCTCACCTCCCATTGGCCAGAATATGTCATATAACTGTGCCAGAGTTAAGGAGATGAGGCACAAGAGCTCGCCACAGTGTAGGGCACCGAGGATGTTTTCACTGTATTATACTTCTCTGTGGTCTTGCTTGTTTTTGTCTGTTTCAAAGAAAGCATAGACCATAGAAAAGTAGTGAAGACCACTTGGTTTCATTCTTCAAGATCTGTGGTTGTGAATTAATACTTGGCATGAGTTTGTATATCAGAAACCACTGGTGTCCATGGAGGAAATATTTACTTGCTGCTGCATATTCTAAGGTGTATGTGTTGGATCTGGAGTGTCTCCCCAATGCCTCATGTATGTAGATGCGTGGAATACCTGTGGAACCATGTGCTGTTAAGAGTTGGAGCCTGGTTGGAAGGGGTGGATCACAGGGGCTTGACGCAGAGGGGCAGGTTGCTGGGACATGATCTGGAAGGGCATATGCTAGCTCTGCCCTTCCTCACTCACTTGGCTTCCTGTCTGCCGTGCTGTGACAAGTTTCCTCCTGCTGGGCCTCTCCCATGTGCTTCTACTGTTGCTGGTCATCTGTGAATGGGCCAAGACCTTGTGAAAATAAATGCTTTCTCCCTTAAGTTGCGGATGTAAGGTATTCCGTCCCAGCAATGAGAAAGTAACTAAGACATAAGGTTAGCAGAGTCAGTTCTGCTCAGATGCCATAATTTAAGTGGAACTGGAAAATAATTTTTTAAAAGCAAATCTTTAATGTTTAATTTAATAAACAGGGAATGACTGTGCTAAATACTACCACTACCACCACCACCACCACTACTACTACTACTACTACTACTACTTTGAGACAAAGCCTCATTCTGTAGTTCAGGCTGGCATGAACTCACTAGGGAGCCCAGGCTAACCTTGAACTCATGGCAGCTTCCTGTCTCAGCCTCCCAGGTGCTAGGATTACACGCAAGCACCTCCATGCCCAGTTTATGTGGTGCTGGGGAGTTGAACTCATGGCCTTGGGCTTGCTAGGCAAGCACTTTAACTGCTGTGCTATTCCTCCAGCCCTGGAAAGTAATTCTTTAGTGTGATTTTTGAGGTATTCCAGCTTTAGGTATTGAATCCTGCTGAAGTTCTATTGACTAGCCTGAAATTAATAGCCCTTCACTAACCTTTGAAGTTGGAGAATGGAACTACACAAACCTGAACTCTGTATCATATAAATTAATTTTTTGTATTGTCCACTTGGTGGTAGAATTGTTTTTTTAATAAAAAAGTGGAGAGTAATGAGCCAAGAGAAATAGAACCTCATGAATTTGTTGCTGGGACACAATAGCTGAGACACAGAACTAAAGGCAGGAAAGTTTATTTTTATCACATTTCAGAGGTCTCAGTACATTCATAGCTGGCTTGCGGTCTGGTGGAGAACAGCAGCTCATGGCATTGCAAGGGGAGGCGTGAGATGGAACTCTGGGAGAAGCCAGGCAAAAATATATCCATCCAGGTCACACACTCGGTGACCCATTACACCATCAGTGACCTGCCACGCCCTCAGTGGTCTGTCCTTCTGACCAGGTCATGTCTTCAGCAACACGGAAAATATCAATCGTTAATCTACTAATGCAACCAACCCCCACAATCGCCCTCCAAACACACGAGGCTTTTGTGGGACACTCTAGGTCCAAACCTGAACAACACAGTGTCACATAGATGCAGCATATAAATTTTCTATTTTTTTTATACGTGAGTTACAGATTCAGCAACACATTAGAAACATATGTCTTGGGGAATCAGTGACCATTTACACCAATTTGGCTTCTTTTTCTTTCTCTCTTACTATTGCCAATGCCTCCCCGGCTCTCAGAGATTCATCCCTTTCTCAGCGGTCCATCGCCCCTCTTCCTACCCTGTCTCTCATGTTGGGTCCTTCTTAATGCAATTATTTTTGTGAGTTTCACCTGTCTTTTGTGTTCGGTCCATTTCACTGAGCATTATTGACTCGAGATGGCCCCATTGTCTTTCAAACGCTTCACGTCTATCTTTCTTCATGGCTGCGTAGTATTCTATTGTGTATAGGTACCACATCTTTTTTATCAATTTCTCTATCGATTGGCAAGTAGGTTGTTTGCAGAATTTAGCTATTATGAATTGCATGCAGCATATGTTTTGAATAGGTATTACTCAGCATTGTTGTTTTTAAGGTATAAAAGATAATATAATTCATGGAAGGTATGTTTATATAATAGTGATGTGCTTTTTTTTTTCCCTCTAAGGAAGAGTGATAATTTATTTTTCCAATCAGTCAGTTGAAATTACTGACTTACTGGTTGGAGTTCAGTGCTCTGAGATGCAGACATTTAAGAGATTGGCTTAATTGGGTAACCCTCAGCACTATTTAATCTTTTTTTTTCTTCCTTTAAATTTAGAAAAGTCTTTATATGAAGTAGCATATCTTCTTACAGTGTTGTCTGAATTCTCCCTACGCCAAGTGCGGTCTGATGACCAGAAATGATGGATATCATTTGGGAGCTCATTAAAAGAGATGTAGGGGCTTGGCCTTCACACTAATGTCTTGCATCAGTGCAGTGTAACAAGGGCAATCCCCAGGTGCTTTGCATTCAGGTTCAGTGCGCCGTTCTCCACTGCTAAATATGTGCACTCGTAGATGAGGTGCTATGAAGAGAAATGGGACTGGGATGTTCCATAGATATTCCCGAATTTATTCTGCATCTTCAACTGCTTATTTGGTACCATACTGGAATGTTCAAGGAACTACCTTTGGTTCTTTTATTTTTTATTTTTTCCCACTATTTTTATTAATATACATATATAATATATAGTGTTTACAATGAATTTAGATATTTTCTGCACATATGTATCATATCAAGTTTACAATCCCTTCCCATTTTTGAACCTCCTACCCCTCCATACTCCTTCCCCCAACTCCGGCTATCACTTCATGTGGTTCTATAGAATGTCTGTGTTCTGGGTTTTCCAAGTCAGAGAAACTATACAGTACTTAACGTATTAATCTTCTGCACCTGAATCATTTCACTTAAGTCACCACTCTAGCTCAGCTTCCTATTCCTCGAATGGATCGCAGTAGTTAAATATTGATGCCTCTTCTCTGAATCCAACCAATCCCTTTATTGGGATATTTACCAAAAGTTATTTTCCCTATATTTTGCTATATATCTGTTGTTATTCTTAAACCTGGCCTTACCCACCAGTTCACATTAGAAAATAACTACAAGCATGTAGTTCAAAAGACTAGTAAATTTGGGAAAGAAGAAAAAAAAGTTAAATTTCAAATGCCTTAGCTGCATACTGGAAGGTACATATTTGTACATTCACAGGGTTATCTTTACATTCAATCAGTTTTCTTAGGATAAATTTTCATCAGTGACCTAATAAGTGAATTGCTACAATAAAACAAAGTTAAAACTATATCACATTGCTACATTAAATGAACTTAAATCTATACCAGATAAATATACTTTAAGTGACAGATATGAAAGCAAATTTAGTTATTTCAGAATTTTTCAATTTTCATAAATTATTTACTCATATTTCACTGATTACTAACATACTTTTTTCTCAGCTCATTCTCCTCTAGCTGTTGTCACTTTTCCTCTGGGGTCACTGGTGTCCCTTTCACTTTCTAAGTTTCCTTTACTAAGTATTCTCTGCAATACTGGCTCAGTGGCTGCAAATTCCTTTAAGTTTTCTATGTCATAGGAAGTTTTAAGTTCTCCCTTTAAATTAAAAGGTAATTTTGCTGGATACGGCTGTCTTGATTGGCATTTATGTTCTTTTAGTGCTTGGATGACATTGCTCCATGATATCCTGGATTTTAGAGTCTGGATTGAGAAGTCTGAAGTTATCCTGATGGGCTTATCTTTGTAGGTCACTGTCTGTTTTTCTCTTACCACTTTTAGTATTTTCTGTTTGTGTTGGGTTTCTACAATTTTAATTATGATGTGTCGTGATGAGGATCTCTTCTGATCAAAGTTGTTTGGTGTTCTATATGTCTGCAGTAGTTCCATGTTCATTTCTTTTCTTAGATTTGGGAAATTTTCTTCCATCATTTCATTAAACATGTCCTTTAAGCTTTTTGTTTTGTCCTCAGTCTTCTCCTGGACTCCCATAATTCTGAGGTTGTTTCTCCTTGAATCATCTATCAGCTGTTGTAATGATTGACTTTCTTTCTTATTTACTTTGTGTTCTTCATGGCCTGTATTTTGCAGTTCAGTCATTTTATCGTCTAGGTCTGACATTCTATTCTGAAGTTGTTTAAAGTGGTTGCTTATTATTTCCTGTGTGTTTTCCATTTCCTGAATATCTGCATTCAGTTTTTCTATATCTCTGTTGTGTTCTTCTCTAATTTCTTGTATTGCCTTCATTATCTTCTGGTCTATTTCTTCTATGGTCTCCTCTTTTAGCTCTTCAAGGCTTGCTTTTTGCTTAGCTATGTGTTGGTGTAGCTCTTGCACTGTCTTTTTTATTTCCTGCTTTAATTCCTGCTTCAATTCATTGAATATCTGGGCCCAGAAGTTACCATCATTTTTGCCCTTTTCATTTTTGGATTCTGCAATTTCAGTGTCCCTGGTATCATCTTCTGGGGTGTCAGGTCATTTTGTAGGAGATTTGTTACCATGTTTCCACATGGTTCTGCTACCTTTGGCTGTCTCTGGTGCTCAGGAAAGAAGGGTTTGGTGAAGGCCTGGTCCTAGATGTGTCTGGAATCCTCTGACCCAAGGGACAGACAGGGCGATGGCATTCTTGGTCCTAGATGCCTCTGGAAGCCTCTGGGGTTCAGGATTGACAGGGTGCTGTAATTCCCTAGAAGCTTCTGGAAGCCTCAAGCTCAGAGGATGGACAGGCGATTGACTTCCTGGTCCTGGATGCCTCTGGGGTGCACGGCAGTGGTGAACTGGAAGCCTCTGGCATGTGCCGGAGGAACAGGGCGATGATCCCCCTTTTGAGGTGTCTTATTCCCCTTGGTCCAGTTAGCAAAGATCTCTGTCTGTCCTGGCTTCCCTCCCCCAGAGTGGGCTCTCCACCCTTGGAGCAGAGGTGCCCTTAGCTGTTCAGGGGATCAGCAGCCTTTCCTCCTCTTTTCTCCTCTCTCTGCCGCTTGTGCTAGTTTCTTCCTAGGCACTGTTTAAGGGTGGCCTCAAAGCCCTGGTGTGCTCTTTTGAGCTTTCTTTTATTCTAATGGGTTCAGTCTTGGGATTTTTTTCTCCTTCTTTTAAAAATGGCTCAGGCTTACATCACTGCCTGTGGAGGCTGCTGCGCCCTGTTTCTGATCTGGGATCCTGGGGCCTTTTCTAGGGGGAGCGCACGCTGCATGTGTAGTACACACTGCCTGCGGGTTGGTGTTTTGGAGGCTGGGGCCATCATCTGCCGACAATTCCCACTTCTCCAGATCCGCACTGACCTCAGGCTGAGGTTCTGGCTCTGGACCTTCCTCTGACTGTGGTCTGTGGATGCTGGCAGCTCAGGGCTGTGCTGAGTCGGCTGCTTTTTTCCTCCTCTTTTGATGTGACTTCAGGATTTCTGACCCTCCTGCAGCCTCTTGTCCGTTGTTGGGGTGCTCCGTCCTCTCCCAGCTCTGTCAGATGTTCCGGGCTTTCCTCTGTCCACAGCTGCCTGCGGCTCCAGCCGTTTGCAGCCAGCTGCGGTGGCTTCCTGGGCTGCTGTGATTTTTTTTCTCTGCTTTCGATGATCCTTCGGAATTTCTGACCTTCCCCTGGCCTCCTTTCAGCTGTTGGGGATGCTCCTGTCTTTCCTAGCTACACTGAACACACTTTTTCTAACTAAATTCTTGACTTTTTAAGTGGGTCGATGAGGAGACATTGTGCAGTGCTGTTACTCAGCTGCCATCTTGACCGGAAGTCCCCTGGTTCTTTTAGATTCTAAAATAAAGAGATTATATGATGTCACTCATTCACAAACTCATTGGTGTATTGTTCCTAACAGAGAAGGTTCTGTTTGGCTCAACCATTGACTGATGGTGCCACACTGGCAGGACATTAATGTCTTAGTCCTTTGGTTCTTCATCTGAAAAAAATGAAGTAGGTGGTCAAGTTCTTTTCTTTCAGTTTCTATAGAAATAGCCAAGACTAATATTCAGTTATGTTGTAGTTTGGGTCTGGAATGATCCTCAAATCCTCTTATGTATTTTGATGTTGTGGAACACCTATGAATTCTATGTGCTGTTAAGAGGTGTGACTCTTAGGAACAGATATGTGGTAGAGGACAGGCATGTGGTAGATTAGATTATAGGTGTGTGGCCTAGAAAGGTATTAACTTCTACCTCAGCTTCTTCTGGAACTCCTGATTCTTCCCCTTGTCATGCTGTGAGCAGCTGTTCCCTGCCAGACCCTTCCTGCCATTGCCAGCCACCTACGAATGGACTGAGACCTTCTGAAACTGAGCTAAAATCTTTTCTCACTTCAATTATGGATGTTGGGTAATGTGTCCCAGCAACAAATAAGTAACTAAGACAGAAACTGGTGCTGCACAAATGGGGTCATTGTGTGACTTTACCTGCCAGTGTAGTTTAGAAACATTTGGATGGAATTTGGAAAGGTTTGAAGATGGTGGCTAGAGAAGCCTCAGAGTGCTATGAGCTGAGGTTGGTGGGAGATTCTGGTTGGAACTCAGAAGACCAGAATGCAGAGAAAACTACAGATGGGAAAGCCAAAGTTCAAGAAGTTTTAGATGGGAAGGAGGACTTTATTGGCAGTTGTTCTAAAAAACCATGTATGCTATGTTCTGGCAAAAAATATTGTTATTTTGCCCTGTCCTGAGACTTTGCCTGAAATTGAGATTAAGAACAGTGGACAACTTAGTCTGTCAGAAGAAAGTTTGAGGCATCCCAGTGTTTATTTTGTCATATGTGTACTGCTTGTGGCTTTTAGTGGACTTTAAGTGAAAAGCAGGAAAAAATAGTGGAGGGAAAAGATGTAAAAAGTTTTAAATTTTGCAAGACTGAAAGTGATTGTACATCTGTGGCAAAAGAGAGCATCTTTGATGAAGTTATTAACATAAAAAAGAAGCCAAGTAGTTGGAATCAGGACTATAGGAAAAGTCCCTTGAGGAAATCTCAAGAATTGGCAGGATCCCATTATTTATTTATTTGAAGGTGCAAAGGCAAAAGACTTTGCTTTAAAAAAGAGAGTTCCAGGGAATCCTGCAGAGCAGTCTAGGAAAGAGAATTCCCCCAGAGGTTCAATTATTCTAAAGCTCAAATGCCTCTGTAGTCTTGGTTCCACAGGGCCAGTGGCGTCAACTATGTGGTTCTGGTTTCATTGGCATACAGAATGTAAGAGGTGTGGGGTCATGGAGGCTTCCACTCATTTCAGAACCCTTGTATCTCTCTCACCCTAAGCAACCACTCACCTACTTTTTCTGTCTCTATACACTTAACAGATGCTAGATTTTTTTTTTTTTTTTGAGACAAAGTCTTGCTTGTGGTCTGACCTAGTTCCTAAACTCACTGTGTAGCCTAGTCTGGCTTTGAACTCATGGCAGTCCTCTAACCTCAGGCTCTCAAGTGGTGGGATTACAAGTGTGTGTCACCACACCTGGCTAATTTTATGCGGTGGTAGGGGATCAAATCCAGGGCTTTGGGCGTGCTAAGCAAGCACTTGAACCACTGAGCTACACCCTTAGTTCCACATGCTGGGCTTGTAGAAGCTTACTTAGAAGTTGCTCAAGTGATTTTGTAAGAATCCAGTTCTACTATTAAATCTCTTTTTGATTTTAAAATCCTTTAAGTAAGTAGTTTTTGTCTCTTACACTGAATCGTGACTCGTTAAAAGAGAAAAGTGAATAATATAGAATGTTAAACATTTAAAAATTTGAATACATTTGTTTCTTAATGTATAATGATAGGTATTTGATTGCTATGATATTTAGATTTAATTAAGTACATATTAAATACCAATAGTAACTGCATGCCAAAAATGATGTTTTTAAACTATTTATATTTATAATGTAAAAGTTTAGTAATCTAACTTTATTTTTGTGGTGCAAGGGATCAAACCCATGATCTTATGCATGCTAGGCACTGTAGTACTGAGCTACATTCATCATCGAAGAAGTTTAGAAGTTTCACTTAAAATGATACAAGAAGGTAAATAGTTTTTCAGGTTTCTTATAAGGGAAATGCAAAAATGTCTTTTGGAACTAAAGATGTGACTTTAAACTTCTAACTTTAGTTTTAAAAAAGTTTACTAACTTTTACAAATTATGACAAACATAATGTATTTATTATTTAAAACTTTCAAGCAACACAGCCATGATGGTCCTACTTTTAACCATACTTTCTAGGGGCAACTATAATTAACAGAATGTGTTCTTTCAGGTCTCCCTGACCCAGAGCCTGTGAGAGAGATCTGCTCTGTGTATTAGGTGACCCTGTGAGGTATCTTCTAAGATTAAATACAAATTCTGTGTGTCTCACTGACTGCCTTTGAATGCCTGTGGTATGTAATGAATCTTTGTTGACATTGACCTCTAATATAGATGTCAATACCTGGACAAGGAGATTGCTATAAATTGGGTAAGTGTCCCTAAAGGCCACGAACTACAAGCTTGATTACCAGACGTGTTATATCACTGGGAGGAAGGAGGTGGATACTTCCTCTCAATAGGCCACTTGGGACGTGCCCTTAAAGAGGATATTGGGACTCTGGCTCCTTCCTTTCTTTGTTTCCCAGCCGGGATATGAACAGTCCTGTAACACCACAGGTTCCACCCTGATGTGTTGATTGCCACAGACCCAAGGCTCTTGGGCCAAGAGAATGTGGAGTGAAAGCCCTGAAACTGTGAGCTAGAACAAACCTTTCCCCTAGTAAGGGTTTTGTCTTAGGTGTTCTGTTACAATGACGGAGAGCTGGCCAACATGGATCTAAGACAGAAATGTGGGTCATCTCACACGTGAGTTTGAAGTGTACATCTTTATTTGTGTGAAGATTCTCTGCAAACCCAGTGTTCTTTTCTTTTCAGTAAGGTTTTTACTTATTTCTTAAAAATGTTGATACCTAACACACAGAGACTGTAACAAATGTCTTTTTTTGAGTATTGTTTTCAAGATCCTAGTAAAATGAAATGATTCTTCATGCTGTATGATTTCACAAAAAACAATGCTGCTAATACCTGATAATTGCTTTATATCTTCCTTTAAGTCATTCTTATAATTTGATCCTAGGTTACAGGAGGCTATACCCTTCTTAGAGATGGGTGAGTAGAGGCTAAGAAGGTTTATTGATTTGCTTAGGGTCACACTGCAGTACAGCTTGAACTAAAACATTTTGACTTTGGTGTTCCTTTTCCTACCTACAGACAAAGCATTGCCCAGCAATTGATTTATTAAATGAAAATTTAGCTGATGTGACTTGGGGCCACTTTTGGGATAGTTGGCTTATGCTTCTGCAAGTTTTTCTTATTATCATACAGTGTTTGTATTTTGGAAGCCAAGCAGCATTTTAAGAATTGTTAATATAGCTTAGTAAATTAGCTGTGGCCTGATGAGGGTGCTCTTATTCAAAGCATGGCTTGAAAACTAGTGTTCAATCGCTTAATAAAGACAAAATTTGCTTAAGTAATGAATATGAGTGTGTATATTTTGTAGCAAATAGAATGTTCTAATTTACCCTTGCTTTTTAATAAAAAATTACTCACATAAATAGCTGCTGTCTTACTTTCCCCTTAGTCTGAGTGTACCACAGTGTAGATTTAAGTCTACATAATCGTGGGGATTTAAAAACGATGAAGAGCCTTTCAAAGATGAATTGATTTACCTCTGACACTGGAGGGTGGCTGTGGGCAGGATCTGTCTAGCACTGAGGAGACAGTCCATAGCCAGGTAATTCTTTCATGCGCACCCTTCTTCCTAGCAGTCCAGGCCCCATGCGAGTGGGATACCTTGTGTGTACTCTCACCTGCTTAGAGTTTTGGCTAACGTGAAACATTATAAAATTCGCATTTGCTTCTCTTGATTTCCAGTTGTCGTTCTTGATTAACTGATGGAAAAATTAGCCATAGGTCCTGCCTTTGTATCTTGGCTGCCCATTTATGATGAGACATGGGTCTGTCCTTCCTGAACGGGTTCCCTTTGCTCATCTGTTACCACTGTCCCCCCTCCACCCCTATCCCCCACACACATTAAACTCATTACACCTAGGAACACTCAGTCGCTGAAGCTAAGTGGTGCCACGTAGCAGGGGCTGGGCCATCTCCTAGCTTGGAAACTGGGTCAGTTACCTAACTTTGCTGGGTTTCAGCTTCCTCATTTACAGAGTGGAGCTACTTTATGTGTGGTTGTGAGGATTTACAGATACTGTAGGAATCAGCATGTGGTCTGCTGTGTGTCTCCAGAATGTCACTGGGACTAAGGCTTTGTCTTTATACTTTTTTGCTTCAATCTTTAAAAGATAGTTAACTTTTACCAACCATTTTATTTGATTTCATAAGTGACAAAACACTACCTATGTATTATTATATATTTATTGTCATAAGTAATACTAAACATACTTGGTCATAGACTCCCATTTTTGAGGGGAAGAAGAACATCACATGTAAGAATAACCTTCGAAACAATGGCTTTACATAAGCACCAAAGAGAAATCTCTAGAAAATCAAAGGCAGGAACATAACTAAAGATTTAGTGAGGAGAGATTTCCACACAGAGAATCAGTGGTCATTTTGGGATATAGCATCCTGGGCATGAAAGACAGTGAGGGGAGCACAGACATATTGAGCATCTAGCACCTTCCTTCCTAAAGGGGTGAATCAGTGCTGAACATCTCCGAGTCAAGGGCTGGCACAACTCAGGTAAATTCAGATCAGCTCGTTGGTAGGAAGACAGGTAGGACAAATGTACAGCATGACACCTGAAATGATAAAATCCAGGGGTTTATTTATCACCTTTTCCTCAGTGTTCTGCTCTGTATCTTACTTATTCATTGCTATGACAGATACCCAACACCCCCAGCTTCAGGAAGGAAAGATTTATGTAACCCATGGTTTCCGAAGGTCCCCATAGTCTGTTCTTAGCATTCAGCAATCCTGGAAGCACGTGGCAGAGGCTGGGGAGCTGCTCACCCCATTGTAGACAGAAGCCAAGTGAGGCAGGAGCCAAGCTGATGTCTGGAGACTAGGGCAAGGCCAGAGCTTTCCCAGGAACAAGCTGTAACAGTCTTTCTTTTTCCTTCTTTTAGTCACTTCAAGCTGCCAGTTGCCTCCTCAGGGTGGGTGCCCCTCCCTCACTTCCTGGCCTACAAATCAACAACGCACACCTGAAAGCACTGTCCCTGGAGCTCCGAGTTGCAATAAGTTGACACAGTTTTTCCAGGCCAACCCCCAGGCATCTGCCCCTCCCAGCCAGCCTCTACCTCCCAATAACACACAGTTCCAAATACATGAGGCTTTTGGGGGGCGCTCACTATACCAACCATGGCACTCTGTCACAGGTTTCATTTTGTCCACTTGAGTTACGTGTGTCCTGATGACTTCTGTACATAAGGTCTTCTGTGTATTCTGTTTTTTTTTTTTTCCTTAACCATCATTTGAATTTGAGTTTTAAATTTTCAGCTTCCTATTTAGGAAGAGAAAAAATGCAATAGACGTGATGTAAAGACTTACCTGAAAAAAGAGGATCTATTGACTAGGGTGCCTAGTGGATAGAATGAAAAGGATTGAATCTTAGGGTGTGTTTCTGTGTGTGTTTGGTTAATAGAGTGACGATCCATAAGAAGGATGTGTTCAATTTAGAAGAATTAAACCTCAACCACCTGTGTTTTCTGTTATTTTCTCATTTTATTGGTGTTTATGTGAAATGCACAGTGGTTACACTGAGCTTGGGTATTTGTACACAAATATATCACATTAACATTAAAATTCTTTCCCATCCCCTTCTTGGCCCACCTGCTCCATTAAAAAGAAATTCTAGGTGACTGATATCCTACCATTAATATTTTTATTTTTCAGATTTGTATATATATATATATGAATTTGAAGTTCTAGAACACATTCCAGGCATGAGGTTTGGAGAATCAATGACCTTCTATTTCCCCACCGTACTTACAGTGTTCACTCCTTTCCTAGCTGACCATTGCCTCTCTTTCTACCCTGTCATTCAAGTTGGAGATTTTTTTATGCCATTATTTTTGTGAATTTCATAAGAGGGACACCCATCGATAGCCAGTCTTTTGTGTTTGGTCCATTCCACTGAGCATTATTGACTCTAGGTGGCCCCATTTTTGTTCACACACTTCATATCTGTTTTTCTTTATGGCTGCATAGTATTCTACTGTATATAGGTACCACATCTTCTTTAACCATTCTTCTATGGATGGGCAGGTAGGTTGTTTCCAGGATTTGGCTATTATAAATTGTGCTGCTATAAATATGGATATGCATGTGTCTTTTTGGTATGTTGACTTTATATCCTTTGGGAATATACCCAGTAGTGCAGTAGCTGGGTTATGTGGAATTTCTATTCTCGGCTTTCTAAGGAACCTCCAGACTGCTTCCCATAATGGTTGTGCCAGATTGCAGTCCCACCAGCAGTGGAACAGAGTTTCTTTTTTCCTACACCCTTGCCACCAATTGTTATTTGAGGTCTTTCTGTAGGCCCTTCTCCTAGGAGTGGAGTGAAACCTCAATGTTGTTTTTACTTGCACTTCTGTGATGGCCAATGATAAAGGACATTTTTTTCATATAATGTGATATATCTGTATTAGTTACCTGTCACATTTAAATATATTCACACTTAAATAGATTTACATACATATTATATATATGTAGGATTCAGCTATAAGGAAGAACACAATCATGTCATTGCAATAAAGTGGGAAGTGGAAATCATTATGTTAAGCAAAATAAGTCGTTCTCAGAAAGTTATATGTTGCATATTTTCTCTTACATAAAAAATCTAAAATAAAATTGAAATGATAAATAAAAACTAAAGGAGAAGATTGTTTTGTGTTATTGATATGCACCAATAAAAAAGATGGAAGATAAGAAGAGAGGGCACTGACACTGAGCTGTTTCCCAGATGCCTGCTTTTATTAAAATTAAAATTATTAAGCCAATTTGATTTTTTCAGAGATTTAGCTTCACTACTATATGAGCTTGGATTTATAAAATACTTCTCTGCTTAAGGAGAAGAAGAGTTAGCAACATTATCTCCCTGAGATTCTTAGTGGCTGGAAATGGGGAGGAAACGTGGTTATTTGGCACACATCAGTAACCGATGCCACAAAGACAGATGCTGCCTGCATTATGCTCTTCGTTGTTGATTTTTCTCTTGCTTACTCTCATAGGATTATTATCAGGGAGAGATTTCTCTCTTCTAAGTGATATGCTTTTTCTCTTGTAATTATTTTAGTTCCGTTCTAATTGCTGGGACAAAAATCCCGACACCCACAACTTCGGGGAGGAAAGATTTATTTTAACTCACAGTTTCAGGAGGTCTCGGTCCATTTATGGCCAGCAGACAATGACAGAAGTGCTTGACAGAGGCCTGGCCAGAGAGAAGCTGTTCATGGCTCCTAGTTACTTTCTCATCACTGTGAGTCAATACCTGACATGCACAACTTTAGGAAGGAAAGATTTATTTTAGCTCACAGTTTCAGAAAATCACAGCCCACTCATGGTGGGCAGCTGGAAAGTGGTGGAATCACATGGCAGGGATAGAGCCTGGTCTGGGTCTAGAGCCAGAACTGGAGACCTAGCCCCTCACAGCAGCATGGCAGAACTAGACAAGACTGGGAGGAAGGGTGGACGTGCACCCACCCCTCCAGGTCGAGTCCCTTCCAGTGAAGGCCCACTGTCCAGTAGCACACAGTATTTGCGGTTGCATGATGCTTCTGGGGGACACTACAGATCCAAACTGCAACACTGGCACGGGCATGGCAATATGGCACAAGAGGAAGGGCATAGCTAGTTTCAGGTCATATCCTGTGATCTGCTCCTTTCAGGTCATGTCCCAGGGACCTACCACTTCTGAGTCAAGTCCAGGGATCCACCCCATGGCCAGGCCGCACTTGTAACCGCACAGGAAATCGATGGGCCAGCACTCACAATCAAATCACCTTCTAAACATGTGGCTTTTGGGGGCATTCTGGATTCACACTATACCGATGTTAGCAGCTATCTTTTCTCATTTTTGGTGGGTGTGCCATCTTTCTTCTTCCTCTATTGCATTTCTGAAATTATGATTTTTATTTTTAACTGACGTATTGTTTTAAAAACTTTTAAATTGTTACCCTCTTTTCTGATAATAGCATGTATTGGTAAAGATGTTGCTAGCTGCAACAGAAAAAGAAAAACAAGTAATGGCTGTTTAAACAATAAAGGCTTTATTATTTGCTGTAACAAATCTGGCAGTTCAAGAATTGGGTAATTCATTACTATATTCTCATATAGGACCCTGTGTACTCTTTTTTTTTTTTCCTGCCTGCAAACCTCAGGATTTGTTAGTGTCTCTCCTGTCACAAACAGCTTAGTAGTTCTATGTGCCACATGCCACAGTAGCTCTAGGGAGACTTGGCCCTTGTGACAAAGAGGACAAATGTTCCAAAGCCAGGCGTGGTGGCACCCATCTGAGAAGGTTGAGGCAGGAGGATTGCAAGTTTGAGCCCAGGCAGGGCAACTTAGCAACTTAGCAAAACCCTGTCTCGAATAAACAAAAGGGCTGGGAATGTAGCCCAGTGCCAAGGTCCTGGGTTCAACCCTCAGGACTGCAAAAAACCCCCAAACAAACAAAAAATGTAGTTCACAGACTGGTCATCATGCTGCCCGGTATGGGGCCACCAGGAATCTGTCATGCCTTGTCGTTACATACTATTTGCTATGGTTTGGATCTTGAGCATCCCCCAAAAGCCTCATGGATCTGGAACTGTGTTATTGGGAGGCAGGGCCTGACTGGAAGGGGCCGGTGTTTAAGGTTTGATCTGCAAATATTGGGGATTGCCTAGGGCAGAGATGTCAGGTCTTTGTCATTGAATTCTGGGCCAGGAAGTGAGGAAGGGGGCAACTGGCAGTTTCAAGTACTTAAGGGAAAGAGGAAGAAATCTTGTTGCAGCTTCTTCCTGGGAAAGCTCATCTCCTTGCTCCTGCTTCACCTGGCTTTTATTTGCGATGGAGTGAGCAGCTCTCCAGCCTCTGCCATGTGCTTTCGCCATTGCTGGCTGCCCTGTCAGTGGACCTTGTTACTGAGAGACCTTCTGAAACTGTGAGCCAAATTAATCTTTCCTCCTGAAATTGTGGATTTCGGGTATTTTGTCACGGCAACAAGATAAGTAGCTGAAATACTATTAGAGTATAATATATAATATAATATTGTTTATATCACTGTGGAAAGTAATATAGAATGTAGCAAGCTGTATTAGTTTTCTGCCACTGTAATGAAATGCCTGACATATCTGACTTATGAAGAGACAATACATTCTTTTTTGTCTCAGTCTTGAAGGTTCCAGTCATGGCCATTGGAGACCTATTCTTTTAGGCCTCTGATGGGTATGTTGTATGGCAAATTAGTTTAAGGTGGAAGAAGCTGGTCACTTCATGGCCAGAAGGAAAAAAGAAAAAAAAAATAGAAAAAGAGAAAGAGATTGGGCTTTTCCTATTCATTGAGAAGAGGGGCACTGTGACCGTTGGAGAGATTATATCGATTTGAGGCAATCAGGAACCATAACTGGATTAGGGTTTGGGAACCACATTTAAATTAGGAAATTGAGAACCAGCCTGGATTAGAGTGTGAGCGATTCGTGGGCCAGCGAATGAGGGAAGAACAAACACCCGGATGTGGGAGGCCCAACTGGGAACTCAGCTGTATAAAAGCAGGGATATTAAAAAGATTGTTGTAGCTTCTTCCTCTGGGAAAGCTCTCGCCTTCCAATTGTCGACTGACACCGACTTGCTACATGCCTGCTGACTCACTGCACGCCGCAGATCTTCATCACAGATTCGCTCCAGTCCTGACTCTTGCCTGTCTGCCTGTTGCTGATCTTCAGTTGCCATCTTCAGGATCCTGTCTTTGTCATTGTTCTTCAAACAACTGAGACCCGCAGCAGACTCTCCCCAGCTGTCCTGCATTCCCGGACAGGTGTTCTGCTTCGTGGCTGAGCAGCCATTGGACACTCGAGCTCTCGCATGTACAGGCTGCCATCTTGGACTATCACTATCCTCAGATGTTTAAGCCTTCCAAATTGGTCCTTTTTGTTATAGTTTCTCTAAATTTTGCCTTTTGAAAGAATCTGAACTAATACATGCACCTTCAGTGACCTAAGGGCCTCCTCCCAGGCCTTATGTTTAGAACATTGCTGAGATTCCCAATAGCACTTACCTATGGACCAACAAACCTTTAGTACAAGGACCTCTGAAGGAGCGTTCAACAGCCAAACTACAGCACAGACTAAGAAATTGTGTTCAGAATTGAATGGTAGATTCAGACAAATGATTTGTTGAAAGGAGGTTTCTGTGTAGAAAGAAATCACACTGGTGTGTCTGTGTCATGTGTGCTAGGGCATGTGGCGGGGGTGCTTCCACAGTGTGGTCATTGTAGAAGTGGGAGATGTATCTGGATTCTGCATGTAGTTAGGAAGACTTGCTGGTGATTTGGATGCAAAGGGTGGAAGAACAGACAGATGCTGAGAGTGGCTCTAAGCTTTTGGTCTGAGCAGTCAGGGGATGGAGTTGCTATTTGTCAGGATAGAAAATATGAGAACAGTTCCATGTGGTTCATGGGTTTTCATGAGATAAAGTGTATTGCTTTTTTAACCAGGACTGGAGGTAAGACATTGAAAGGAGTCTGGCCCGGGGCGGAGATGGAGAGCTAAGGAGAGGAGCTAGAATCAGAGCGCCATCCCAATCTTGGGATCAGCCAGGCAGAAAGGCACCTGACTTGGGCAGGGACTCCAGAATGCCAGAGCCCCTCCGCTCTACTCCCATGTTCCCCTCCGGTATTATTTAGCTACTAGTGTTAACTTTACAGAGAATCTGGTACCCAGTATCCCTCTAAATCCTTGAGAAGCACTGTGGACTCCTTCATGTCCACATTAAATACTTGAAAACAGTCTCAGAAAAGTTGGCATTCCTACACATCTAATGAACAGTTTAACAAACATTTGTGAAATGCTCGTTGTATGTCAGAAAACAAACCATCATTCTCCTATTCAAGGCCAGTGTTCATTCCATTTCCTGTATCTACTTTCATACAGTGATCCCAATTTCTCTGTCTTCCTACAGTTGGTTCTAAAATATCCCTTCTTCTATGGTTTTAGAGTGTTCTCATTGATACTCCTCCCCTGGATAAGAGGGGCCTTTTTTTTTTTGCCACAAACACAGGCAGATTCATTTCTAATGAGTGAAAATAAAGTGGGTGTGATGGACTGTAGTTTTAGAGGCCTTCTCTAATACTGGCACTCTGAGCTCCTACTTAAATCTAACTCTGTCTCTTGGATCACTTACTCTGGGGAGATCTAGTTGCTTTGTTTTGAGCAGATCCATGGTAAGACTCAGATGGTGAGGAACTGAATCATCTGGCCGGCTGACATATGAGTGACTTTATAGGAAGAGTCTGTGGCCCAAGTGTGCCTTTTGGTGGAACTGTAGCCTCAGCTACATCTTCAGCTCATGAGGGGCTAGGAGCTAGAACCACCCTAGGAAGATGCTTTTGAATTTCTAAACTTCAGAAATTGCAAAATAAAACTTGCTCTTTTAAAAAAAATTAGACTTTTTTTTTTTAAAAGATAGGGTTTCATTCTCTAGTCCAGACTAGTCCTGAACTCACTATGGAGTTCAGGCCAGTGTTGGACTCACAGCAATCTTCTTGCCTTAGCCTTCCAGGTGCTGGGATTACAGGTGTGCACCATCTTGCCTGGCTTTATGTGGTTCTGGGGAATCTAACACAGGTACTTAGCACTTGCTAGGCAAGCACTTTAATGGCTGAGCCATTCTTCTAGCCCAAATTAGACTTCTAAGAAAGTATTGAAAGACTGAAATAAAAAAGACAACTCATACTCTTAACACACGGAAAGAATATCCATAGAAAAGTTTCAGTTATTAAAAATAAAATAATAAAAAATAAAACATTCACATGAAAGCAAAAGAGACTCTGAATAGCCAAAGCATTCATGAGTGACAAGACAAAGGCAGAAAGCATCACAATCCCGACATCAAGTTACGTTGCAAAGCAACAGTGATGAAAACCATATGGCCCTAGCACAAACCCAGGCAGGTGGAACTGTGGAGCTGAAATGAGGATGCAGAGACAAGCTGGCCGGGCACCCTCAGACATATGATCTTCAACAAAGAAGCCACATCCTGCACTGGAGAAAGGAGGGCCCCTTTACCGAATGGTTCTGGGAAACTGGTTAAGCACACGCAAAAGAATGACTCTAGCTGGATCCATACCTGTCACCCAGTACTAAAATCAAAATGTGTGAAAGACCCAGATATTGAAGTAGAAACACTGAGTCCCCTGGAGGACAAATATGTAAGTCACAGGAATAGGCAAGGACTTTTTCAAGAGAACACTGTTTACATAAGAATCAGCAATTGGGATTATATCAGATTAAAAAGCTTCTCCACAGCAAAGAAAAAATTAACAGTGTGAAGAGAGAACCAAGGAAATGGAAAGACATTTTTGCTGCCTTCTCCCCTGACAGAGGACTATTGTCTTGAATATACAAAGAACTGAGAAAAAAAGGACTTCCAAAATAAAAGATCCACTTAAACATGAGCAGCTGAGATGGAGCAACAGTTCTCAGAACTACAAATAGCCAACAGATACATGAAAAAATGTTACGTCTTTAGCTATTTGAAATGCAAATCAAAACAATACTGAACTTCTGTCTTGCCTCATGAAGAATGGCTAGAATCAGGGTTGGAGGCATGGCACAGCAGTTAAAATGCAAGCACATGGCCCTGAGTTGGGTTCTGTAGGACCACATAAGCAGGGCAGGTGTGCTGGTGCACACCTGTAATTCCAGCACTTTTGGAGGCTGAGGCAGGAGGATTGCCATGAGTCCAAGTCCAGTCTGGGCTCCATAGTGAGTTCAGGGCCAGCCTGGTTACAGAGTGAGACTCTGTATCAAATAATGATAATAATAATAATAGAATGGCTAGAGTCAAGACCTTAACAAACAACAAGTGCTTGTGAGGTTGTGAGAGGTGGGGGAAAAGGATCCACCCTATTGGTAGGAGGGTAAATTGGTACAGGCATTATGAAAATCAATATGGAGACTCCCCCCAAAAATAAATATTCCATCTGACCCACTTATAACTCTTTTGGGTATCAAATAACAGAGGTTCATGCATGTCCATGTGTATAGCAAAGCAACTAATAATGACTAATTGATGGAAGCATCCAATATGTCAACAGAGCAATGGGTAAAGAAAATGTGGTAGGTAGGTATATATAGCGGAGAACTACTTTGCCACAAAGAAAGATACATTTGAGTCATTTTTAGGAAAATGGATGTGCCTTGACACCACTGTGCTCAGGGAAGTGAATCCAATTCAGAAAATTAAGTGTTGTGTGGTTTTTATGATATGAGAAGCTCACGTTTTAAGTATAAGCATTAACTAAGAGAGAGGTTAGAATATGGATTTGTGGGGAGAGAGAGCGGCTGGGAGAGGAGTGAGGAGAGAATGGGAGTTTGGGAAAAGGAGAGGAAGGGATGGTGAAGATTATGTGTTGGGTGTGTACACCAGCGGCTCGGGTTTAATGGAGTCATTGTGTGTCATGAACGTATACTAATAAAAATAGTATTTTGTGGGAAAACCCTCTTTCCATCCTTTCTGTCTAATTATTCTACCCAAAGCAGGTATTATTCTTCTAGAAAATTTTTATGCACATTCAATTGTGTAAATTCTTTTAAGATCCTCACAACAAAGTCATTTTGAAAAATTTATTATTGTGTGATCAAGGTGTCCCCACATCAGTCTCCACACATCTGTCCTATTCTTTTGAATGATCTTTTATTATATAAACATATCTCTCTTTTAATCAGTCTTCATATATAGATATTTAGGATATTTTCACCTTTTCTCGTTCTAAAAATGTGATGATAGAAATTTTCATGCTTTTGTGAAAACTTCCAGGTAAATTTATAGGTTGGGAATTCTAGCATCAAACAATGTGTGTATTTAAAGCTGATACTATTTACCTGTTCCATGTACTTACCTCCAGTGAACACTAATAAACTATAAGAATGCTTTTTTACCCATCATGAGCCTGTGCATATCGTTGACAGTAAGCATCTTTTATAATTTTTTGCCATTTATTTTTCTTCTTTTGAGAATTGTTGGCCCTTCTACAACGTCTATCTTCTTATATACACGATAGTAATGTAATTCCTAGCATTTTGTGACCTTTCTTTTACAATATTTATTTTTTGATACTTAGAAGCGACTTGTGGATTAGGTAGTACCATGATTGTCTGCTTCTGGTTGGTAAGAGAACTGGGTCTCTGAGAGCTCAGGTCGTGTCACTGATGAGGGTGGAACCAACGTGCAAATGACACTGAATTAAATAAGTTAGTAGTGGTTGAGTGAATAAATTACTGGGTAACCTGTTTACGTGCTTTGCCCATTTTTCTACTATGTTGTGTTTCTTTCAGTTTTTTATTGGTAGCTCTTTATATGTTGTGAATATTAACTCCTTCCTATTCTACATTTTGCAGATATTCTTTCTAGTCTGTTGTCTTTAAAATTTAATTTATTTTCTATATTTTGATGTTCATTTCTTACTCACTTTAAGAAATTCCTAGAGCAATAGTTATTAATATGAGCCCAGATATTGTTTATAAAACACATATCTGAGAAAGGTAGTAATCATAATTTAGGTATACAGAAGAATTATGATGTGAGTAATATTGTGTCTTACTATGTTAATCTAAGTATGAGAAGTATCCACAAGGGAATTTGTTGCTTTGTTCACATTGAGATACTTTAAAGTTCTAATTCCCTTTAGGCATATTTATAATTGAAAAAGAAGGAGTTGGTTTTTTATATTTATTAGATTGACATTTGGAAAAATGAATTTTTACTTCATGTGCAGCAGAAAAATTCGAATCAGTTATGTGGCTGTGGACAGAAGGAGCTAGAGTGACTTCCGTTCCTCGTTTTGTTTGCACTTTCTGAGAAGCCCTTTCTGTCCAGTCCTTTCCAGTCCTGCTAAATTGAGTCACATCTCACTTTCTTCGAGGCCTCTAACCTGCTCTGATCCCCTGAGGAATTCTTCAGGGAGACTCCGTGGCAGGCATTTTTCTTGCTGTTAGAGTGCTACACGTGCGCGTTAACTTTCCACCCTGTGTTCTCGGGAATGGGGTCGTATTTCTATCCTAATGGGTCTAATCGGATTGGTGTAAGCCCAAACTACAGTAGCTCCTCAAGTTCTAGCATGAGCTGGACAGACCTGTTCACAGATTGCCTATCACCGTCTGCAGAATTTGGGATTCATCATAGTATTTTGATGATGTTTTGATACAATACTGATGACGTTTTTTTCCGCGGGTCCAGCTTTAAAAATCGCTGACCTATCCAGCCATGATGATCCAGTATCCCTCCTGTGATTGGCTGGGATCTAGGTGCATACCCCAAACCTGGCCCATGAGACTTGAGGGAAGGAAGGTTATCTCACTAGTAAATAGATGCAAAAGTCGGACCCTCCTTTGCTGGATGTGTCACTGTCATCTTGCAACACAGGAAGTCCTGTAATCACTTGGGAGCGGAAGGAAAGGCCGTGCTGAGTGAATGGGTGAGTGGAGAGGGTCTTGGACCTTGTGTTGTCATCGTGCCACTGCAGGACCAACTCTAGGACCAGCCTGACCCTGGATTACCTTGTGGAGTTGTCAGAAGTACTAAATTGAGTTTTAGAGATAGTTGGTATTAAACATGGGCTAGTATAAAATTTATAAAATATAGATAACCATAGCATATGAACACTCATTCTTCACACAGAGTTTAGCAAAAGAGCATGTTAGTGTTACCTTTGAGTTCTCTGAAGGGCAGCGCTAGGTATTGAAGGCAACAGGGGTAAGGCGAGTTTGTGTCACTAACTCCCACTTCCCCAGATGTCCTTCCTCAGGAATATTCTGTCATTCCCTGTTACTTCTTCTTTAAAATAGCTTTTTACCATATGTGCTTCCATTCTTAAAACTAGTTTGTCAAGTGTTCAATTTTTTACAAGTGGAATTATACTACATGTATTTAAAAAATCTTATGTGTTTTCACCATGATGTTCCCTAATCTATTCATGCTGTTATTGTGATTTGCTTTCACTGCTATCGAGTATTCTATTACATGATTAATTCTGTTAATGGATATTTCTGTTGTCTCTAGATTTTTTCTATTGTTTCTTCTTTCCTTTCTCCCTCCCTCCATTTCTCCCCTTCTCCTTACATTGAATTTTGGGTATTGGATTTAAGGCTTTGGGTAAGTGGGGTCAGTGCTCTACCACTGAGTGGCACTCCAGCCCTCTATTATTTCTTGTGGAATCAGGTGAGAGTGTTTTTGTATGTGGGCACTTACTCAGCCACAAGTGGGTTATAGGATTGTCAGGATACTGGCTTCTCCTGTCCTGGTGGCTGTGCCTGGCTTAGCCAGAGAGGTGACATATTTTCTTGTGTTTATTAGCTATTTGGCTCCCTTCTCTGTGGGATACTGGCTCCAATTTGTACTCTATTGTTATTGGGTTAGGTGAAATTTACTTACTGATAGTTAAGCATTTTCACATAATTTGGTTGTATATCTTTCATAGTTATATGAACTACACATATTTCCTAGTTCATACTTGGTTTTGGACTCTTTTTGTCTTGCGTTGAACAGAATTTCTAAATTTTAAGCTATTCAGATTCATTATTTTTTCTTTATGGCTCTGCTTTTTTTTATTAAGGAAATACTTATCTTCTTTAACTCGAATTGTCTCTCAAATTGTTTTAGAGTTTTGCCTGTTACAGTTAAATCTGTAATCCACCTGAAACTCACATGAGGCAGGCAGTCCAACTTAGTATTTTTAAAAAAATATGGTTAATCAGTAGTTCTATAAACAGTTACTGGCTTTTACATTGACTTGTAATATCAGTTTGATTCTATTAGTTTTTTAATAAGGAGAATCTGTTTATTCTTATATCAGTACTAGTATTTAAAAAATCTTATAATAATTTTTATATCCAGTAAGGTAAGCCCTTTTCTCCTCAACTTGTTTGTCTTTGTTCGTTTGTTATCTAGTCTTACCCCTTTGAGCATCTCTGTATATATATTTATAATTCAAGCCCTCACATGATAGAAATTTATTGCACAACTGATACTAAGTTATATAAGATTGCATTTCTTTAAAGAAGGCCTTTGGTTTACATTTGGCTGCTTCAAAGTAGTTGTGACGTTAGGCTATGCAATTTAAATATTGTTGTTCCCTGTTGGATATATACAGTTTTTGTATTCCAAAGTTAGTGTGTACAAACCAACAAGGTATTGTTAGGTAAAGCAGCAATGGTCACTGCTGATTAGGCCTTGTGGCCATTATACATGATTAAAATTACATCCTACGTTTGCATCCACGATACTGGTCCACCTTTAACATGTAGGCTGAAATGTTACATGTATAAAACAATCATTAACAAGCAAAAATACTAAGCCTGTACATTTGATGTTGCTTGAATTTCTAAAAAAGATCACAATACTCTGTAAGCATCAGAGAAGTAAATTTATCTGGCATGGTCTTTCTTTTATTATGCTAAAATAATAATGCTTTTTAGATTTATATTATTGTGTTGTCCCATGTAATCTATGGAATGTGTTAAAATATGTATTCACATATGTACACCCTAAGAGAATGAAGAATGTTTCTTCACTAGACGTAGCTTCTGGATATAGCAGCTGCATAACCTGGTACTATTATGTAAGAAAAAAATCTCTCTTATGATACCACAAAGATATTAGAATGTGCAAATCATTAGAGTAGCTTTAAGATGCTGAGAGGCTTAACAAAGTTGAAATGCTAACATTGTTAAATTGAGCAATAGTTCTTCTGCCCTAGCTTAGCACTAGAATACCAGCATGGTCAACTTAGCAACTTAGTGAGATCCTTTCTCAAAATCAAAATGAAAAATCGTTTGGGGGTCTGGGTTCCATCCCCAGCACCCAGAAAAAAATGGTTGACATGATTAACATGATCACACTTTGGAAACTTTTTCAAGTACTGGACCTTTTCAGGTAGCTTTTCTAAACTACGTCATTTAAAGATCTCATTAACATTTATTTTTTATTTTGGAGAAGATTTTTATACCTTGGTTTAATCTTTGCTAAACTCTTACTAGTTATATACTTCTATTTTTGCATAAATGATCACATAATTTGGTAACAAAGTCTTTTGCTTTTTCCTTTTGATTTTTTTCTTTACCTTTTTCTTTTCTTTTCTTTTGTGGTGCTGGAGATCCACCTCATGACTCTCATACTGACATGCATCTGCAGCCCATTTTACATTTTTTATTTCCAAGCAGGTTCTCTTGAAGTTGCTAAGTTGCCCAGGCTAAGTTTGAACTTGAAATCTTGTCACAGTCTCCCAGATTTCTGGGGCTTTCTGTTTTATTCATAAACATTTTGTTCATCTTGCTTTACTACACTGGTTATGAAAAGGAGCCTTTGTTAGGTAAGAGTGGAAATGGTAAGCACTCACATCTTGTTTCTGTTATTAGCATGAATGTTCTTCCAATAAGAATAACGGTGGCCACAGGTTTATATGAATATCCTGTACTAGTTTAAGAATTTCTGAAGAGTTGTTACCATGAGCTTTTATCAAACACTTTTTTTTGCATCTATTGGGATGATCATATAATTCCTCCACTGATATTATAATGTGGTAAATTGTTTTTAATTTTTTAATGTCAAATCAACTTTTCATGCCTTGTATAAAGTCAACTTGCTTGTGACCTTGTTTCATTGTTCTGTTGTTCAATGATATCTTCTTTAGGATATTTGCATGTGTGTCTGAGAATATTGGCTATTATTTCTTCTTTGCCCTTGAAAAATTTTGTGCTAAAAACTTTGTTAGTATTATGGTTTTGACTTAAAGTATTCCCCAAAAGTCTCATGTATTTAGATGTTGTAGGTTACCTATGAATGTCATGAGTTGTTGAGAGGTCAGACATGGTCAAAAGAGGTGGAACTGTGTGGCTTGACCCAGAAGGGGTAGACTTCCTGGAAGGGTAACTCTACCCTTCATCTCAGACTTGGCTTCCCATATGCCATGCTGTAAAGAGCTCCACCATGTGCTTTCACTGTTGTTAGCTTCCCATGAATGGACTTTGTGAGACCTTCTGAAACTGTGAGCTGAAATAAATCTTTCCTCTTTTAAGCTGTGGGTGTTTCTGTTCCAGAAACATGAAAGTAACTAGGACAGAAATTGGTACCAGAAGTGGGGTTGTTATTGTGATTTTACCCAATGATGTAGTTTAGAACCCTTTGGAACTGGTTAGCATGAGGAATTTGGGAAGGTTTGAAAATGTCAGCTAAAGAAGCCTTAGAATGCTATCAGCCAGGCTTAGAGGGAGTGTCTGGCCAGGGCTCAGAAGACCAGAATGCTAATAGAAATGTGAATTGTAATGACCAGCCTCAAGAAGTTTCAGATGGGAATGAAGATTTTATTTGCCAATGGGTCTCAAAACCATGCATGATATCCTGTGGCAGAAAGTGTATCTGCACTTTGCTCTTGTCCAGAAACTTTCCCTGAAACTGAGATCAAGGGCAGAGGAAATCTCAAGGCAGCCCAGTGTTCACACTGTCACTTGGGTACTGCTTGCAGCTTTTAGGCAGGTTGTTAGCCAAAAGCAGAGGAGAAAAATGATATAAATGTTCTTAGTTTTACCACTTTGAAATGGCCTATGGAGGTGGGACAGAAGAGCACAGTTAAAGAGATTAGTATTAAAAAGAAGTCAAGTATTTGAAAGTAGGACTATAAAAAAGATACCTTGAGGGTGTATAGGAAATTTATAAGACCATGGCCTTTACTAATTCTTATGGTTTGGATCTGGAGTGTCCTCCAAAGGTCTCATGTATTTGGATCTTACGTATTGTCTATGGAACCGTGTGCTGTTGGGAGATGGGGGCCTGGTCTGGAAGGGTGGGTTATGGATGTGTGGTGGGGGACAAGGCATGTGGCAGATTGTGTTATAGGCATGTAGACTGGATTATAAGCATGTGATAGGAGCTTACCACACTTTCCTCACCTGGAAGGGATGGAACAGTAAGGCTGGACCCAGAAAGGGTGGATCACTGAGTGGGGACCTGGGAGGATATATATGCTTCTCATATGCTATTATATATGTTGTTTTCTGCCTTCCTTCTCAGACCTGACTGGACTTGAATTGACATGGACTTGATTTGGCTTCTTATTTGAAATGCCGTGAAGAGCTACCTCCACCTCTGCCTCACCATGTGCTTCCACTGTTGCTGGCTACCCACGAATGGACTGTGACTTTCTGAAACTGTGACCTAAAATAAACTTTTTTTTGTTGGAAATGTTTAAAATTTTTTTTTTTTTGATTTTCATCATTCAGAGCTGAGTATTGGCCTTGCGTCTTAGAGGAGACTTTGGACTTGGACTTTTTAACACTCCTGAAACCGTTAAAACTTTGACAACTCTTAGAGTAGAACTAAATACATTTTATAGAAGGAGATGGACATGAGCCTTATGGGGCTAGGGGAAAAAATGTTTGGGTTGAAAGTATCTCCTAAAAGCCTCATGAATTTGGATGTTGTAGATTACCTTTGTATGTACCGTGGTGCTTTTGAAGGGTGGCACCTGCTTGAAGTGAGTGGAACACTGGGGCTTGGCCCAGAGGGGCAGATTGCCAGGAAGGGCAACTCCAGTCTTCCTCCCAGACTTGCCTTCTCATATGCCATGCTGTAAGGAGCTCCTCTCTGGCTTGCCTCCTTCATGTCTTCTACCATTGCCAGCCTCCCATTGAATGGACTTCGGAGACTTTCTGGGACTTGTGAGCTAAAATAAATCTTTCCTCCCTTAAGTTGTGGATGTGGGATATGTTGTCCCAGCAATGAGGAAGTAACTAAGACTCATAATAAAATGAATTGGCATGTGGATATATTAGTCCAGTTCCTGCCTCTATAGTCAAATGATATCCTCTATCTATGTATCCAGATGAGTTAGGGCTCGACCCTATTCAGTGTGACCTCATCTTAATTTCAGTGTATCTGCAAAGACCCATTTTCAAATACAGTCACATTGATAGGGATCAGGGTTAGGAGTTGAACATATCTTTTTTGGGCAACCCAATCCAGCCCATAACACTTAGGAGAAATATGTATATTTAAGTCATCAATGTCTAAAATTAGTCCATATCTTTATCTTTCTATAGAAAACATAAGGATTTAGAAAATTACTTCTTTACTGCTTTCAGTCTCCTGAATTTATGTGCTAATGCTGGGTGTAGCCATTTTTATTGGCATGCCCACAGTCTTCATTTATTTGGACTTAAGCACACGTTCACTACTGTCTTTGCTAATCGTCTTCTGTCTCCACGTCCACGTTGTTGCTGTCGAGCAGCCAGCTCACACTCAAGTTGCTATTTCTTTGCAGATAGTCTCTCTTTCTTCTCTCTGTGTGTATGAAAAAAACCAGACCTCTGCTTCCTCATTCATATTTTATAGTTTCGGTGTAATGGTTTAGCTATTTTTAAAAGTACTATTTATTTATCATTAATGGAACTTTGGAATCTGTGGATTGGTGTTTTTTTTTTTTTAATCCCATCTAGTTCTGGATTATTTTTTGGTACTGGGGATTGAATTTAGGGAGCACTGAGCTACATTTCCTGTTTCCTTTTATTTTACCATTTGTTTTGTTTATTTTGAGGCAGGTTCTTGCTGTGTTGCTCAGGCTGGTCTCAAACTTACATTCCTTCTGCTCAACTTCCTGAACAGCTGGGATTATGGGTGTACACCACTTCACACAGTTTTCTGGAATATTCTTAGCACTGAATCTTCAAATAGTGCCTCTTCATGTTATCTTTCTTTTAAAATAAAACAACATGAAACAACACTCCTACTAAGTATATGTCATTAGACCTTTCCATTCTTTCTTCTGTGACTTGGTATTTGTAGTTTCCATCTTTCTGATGCTCCGTTTTCTATTCTGCATAATTTTTTCAGATTAGTCTTCCAGGTCATTGATCCTTTTGTCAAATATGATGGATTCTTTTGAATATGTTTGGGGATTTTTATAATTTCTTGCTGCTTACTCATATTTCCAATGTGTTCATTTATTCTTCAGATTACTATATTGTGCTATACTATACTAATTATACTATACTGCACCATACTGTGTTATACTGAGGCTAAGAGTCATCAGAGTATTTTGGTACATGAATTCTTGAAGGTCTGATTTTTGTTATTCCAACTTTTACTTTTTTTTTACTTTGCCTTTACTTTGTTTTATCAACTTGAGGGTTTTTTTGCATTCATTTGTGGCTCAGGTTGAAGGTAGGTCACTCAGATCATTTGCCTCTGTATCAGGTTGCTGATGTGCCACCAGGTTGGATCTATTTTTCATTCTGAGTAATGTTGAATTTTCTTATAGTAGCAATCTGGGCTACTATGAGGATCAAGTGATGGCTACAAAATTCTCAGGTGAATCTTTTCTTCTTTTGCTTAGCACAGAATTGAAAATGGGCCGCTTTCCTTTCAGAAGTTTCTCTCCCTGTCACCATCCCAAGGCATTCTGAGGGTGCAGTGTTTTCAGTGCCTGCTTTATGTAGAGCCATATTCTGTGTTCCTGACCTCTTGGGATGTCTTTGATTCCTGTCCTCTGTGGCCTGTGAAGCCTTGGAAGCCTCGTAGCTCAGGATCACACAGTTGCAGTGAGTCAGTCACTCAGCGTGAAAGGCAGCTTCTGTGCTTTTTGCTCTATGGGTGCCGTTTTCACCCAGAAATATTCCTCTGAGTTTATTGCTAGCTAGAATGCTCAACCTTTCATTAAAAAACTAAACATATTTTGGTAAGTATTTTTAATTGTGTACAGTAGGAAGATTCATCATAGAACTTCATCACCCACATTGCCAGAATGGGAAATCCAACACCTTAGCTTAATTGGCTCTTATATTAAAGGCGGTTGAAAACATCTAACTGATACAGATATAGCTGTAATTACTTACCTGCTGTTTGGTATTTGTTACTTAACTCTTTTATGCCTTGCCTCATGGTGTGAAAATATCTTGCAAGCAGAAACTGTACCTCACAGCTATTCAAGCATAGCCTATATTTTCTGAAATGATCTGAAAGTTTCTTTCTTATAGCTGCCACGAGCTATTAGAGTGCAACAGAAAAACCTCAGTGTGCTGTAATTCACATTATTTTTTAGACTGAATATTACATCTGAGAAGTGACACAACATAATTTCTCAGGTCATAGACCTTGAAATGTACCATGCAAAAAATATAGATAGGCACCATTTTATATAGTCTTTGTGCTTTTGCTTGTAAAGACTGCACACATGTGCAGATCCAAGTGTTTAAGCAGTACCTAAGGGAAGCAAAAGAATGTGTTTGCTGTTCCACACTTCACATTAACTGGATTTGTGAGGAAGTCTGGCCCGTGGATGTGACTGTCAGCCTGGCCTTGCTTGGAGCATGCTTACCCCACTCTGCACTAAACTATGCAAACTTGATTTCTTGATCTCTGTTTACTCACTTGTGAAATAGACAACTGCACTGATCTTCTGAAGTTGATGTGACTGTCAGTAGTAATGTTTGCAGGCTGTCACCTAGCATGCATTCAGGTGCACAAGACAATGTGGTGATTAGTGAAGATTATTTTTCCACTTTTCAGGGCTTCTTTTTGAGGAACAATTTAGGTTTTTGGTGTTAAAGCCCTAGCATTAGGATCCTAACGGTCACATGCTTAGCTAAAGACGCACATGTCTTGTGGATTATCTAGTCCATATACCTGATTCTCTAGGCCTTTCTTTGCATCTTGGCCGATGTGACCATTTTAAATGGTAAATGATGACTTTTGCTAGGTGACAGAAAATCCTATGTTCTTTTTAGCTTGCCACAGCAGTGCATTCATTGAATTGCTTATCGAGGCCAAGCCGTTCAATATTACTTAGAGTCACTTGTGAAATTTATTTCAAAAGATAGGGAGAGGATACCAGAGGAGGTCTTCATGGTGTGTCTTTTCTTCCTCTGAACTCACAGCTCTGAGAACAACCTGGAAGCCACAGGCTTTTGCTTAGAACTTCTTGACATTGCTGAGGCCATGCGGACCTTAGCCAAATATGGACAATATTGAAAATTTAAAATCAGTCTTGATGAGCTCACCATTTACTTCTACACTTGATATATCTGAACAATAATGTGTGACAATACTCATGTCACTATATAATACAGTGTTACTAGTTTTTTAAATGCTATTTCTGCAGTGCTGGGGATTGAACCCAGGACCTTGTGCATGTGAGGCAAGTACACTGACCACTGAGGTACATCTCACCCTTAGTTATTCATTTAAAAATCAAGTTTATCTGTATGGGAAGACTCTTGTCTACCTTTGGGTTAATACTATCACTCCAGAACCATGAGACTTTTCTAAAGTGCGGTATTTTTATTGTACTCCTTTCTATACTACAAGACTGGCTTCGAGTTCCCTTCTAGTCATACTGTGGAATCCTCTTAATATTGTGCCTGGCAGCAAAGGAAACAATCAATACGATGAAGAGATAACCCATAGAATGGGAGAAAATCTTTACCAGTGATACTTCAGACAGAGAATTAATATTTAGAATATATAAAGAACTAAAAAAAAATCCCTCTAAAATATATGACCCCTTGAAGAAAGGGGAAGCTGAAGTGGAAAGAAGCTTCTCAGAAGAAGCACAAATGGCCCACAAGCCCAGGAAAAGTTCTCATCATCACTGGCCATCAAAGAAACGCAAATAAAAACAACGTTGAGGTTTCACACCACCCCAATGATAACAGCTTATGTTAAGAACTCAAAAAATAACAATTGCTGATGAGGCTGTGGAAACAAAGGTACAGTTCTATACTGCTGGTGAGAGTGCAGTTTGGTTCAACCATTATGGAAAGCAGTCCGGAAATTGCTTAGAAAACTGAGAATAGAAATTCCATTTGATCTAGCTACTGCTCTATGGGCATGTTCCCAAAAGAAATAAAGTCAGCATATCATGAAGAACATGCATATCGATGTTTATAGAAGCACAATTCTTAATAACTAAGTCCTAGAGGCAACCTATGTACTCATCAATAGATGAATAGATGAAGAAGATGTGGTACCTATAGACAATGGAATACTATGCAGCCATAAAGAATCTCAAGTAAGAAGCATTTGAATGAAAATGGGGCTACCTTGAGTCAATAATGCTCAGTCAAAGGGACAAAACACAAAAGACTGACTATAGATGGGTGTCCCTTTTATGAAATTCACAAAATAATGACATAAAAAGACCCTAATATGAGAGAGAGGGTAGAAAGAGCGACAACAGGTTGCGAGGAAGGGCCAAATCTCTGAGAGTTGCCAGGGGGAGAGGTAAGAGAGAAGGAAAAAGAGGCCAAAATTGGTGTAAATGATCACGATTCCCCAAGCCATGTGTTTCTAATGTGTTACAGAATTTGCAATTCATGTATATAAAAATTTAAAAAAATAAAACTGTGCCTTAGTCACATAATTATAGCTCTTTGCTTGTTTCAATGCAGAATTTGAAAGGTCAGGGGAAATGCTTTGCAGGAGAAAAGCAACACAGTAGTTTTACTTTCTCTTTATTAGACCAATGAAATATATTATTTTAAATCTTGTAATGTATAAGTACTACATATTGCTAGCCAATGATAAAAAAGAAATTAATCCTGAAATAGATGACAGTATAGAATTTCAAAACCGGGCTTTGCTCCAGTTTCTTTTTTTTCCCCTGAAGATAATCAGTTTGTAAGTATAGTTTCTAATCAATTTAGAGATCATTAGAAGCTGCACATATTAAACTAGTTTGGATTTTCTGTGATTATCACTCAGACTTATTTACTAATTATTTTTCTAAATAGCAAGATAAATCTTCACTTGGTCGTTTCCCTTCTGATGGTCCCATAAGAAATCACTTTGCTGTTAGCTTGGAAATGTTCCAAAAGCCTAACAGTGTGGTGGCCGCCTGCAGCGTGGCCGCAAGGGAGACACCAGGTGTGAGCTCAGACGGGACTTCTGTGCTGCACGCTCCCGTCTGAGGGTGAGGATGCAACGTGCTTTGAAAGGGAGGCACTGAACGGGAGCGTCTGTCTCTGTCAGTTCATCAGCCTCCAGGGATGAAGTCTAAAAGCCATCAGTGGACTCCTGGGCATTGCCTTTAATCTAAGTCTTTTTTTTTGGGGGGGGGGGTCTTGAATATGGTGGGAATAACCAATTTGAAGTGAGCAAATACTAATCATGTGGTAGCCAGCTATTTGAGCGGCTTTCGTCTGGGGATTTCAAAACACTTTGCAAAACATAAGTCATTAATCTTCACAGTGGCCCTGTGCAGTCAGAAACATCTGTCCCACCCATCTTTGCTGCTGGGAAATGTTGGATTTCAAAGGCACGGTGCAGGTTCCCAGGTGGGTCCTCTGAACCATTCCTCTAGCCCCAACTAGGATCCGGTCGTCCTGGGCTGGAGTTGATGAGGTAAGCCAGGGAGAAAGTACTTGTGGGAAATGTAGCTCCTGGCGCGCGGTCATGCTTGGGGCTGTGAAAGTGCTGGCTCTCTTTGGACCTTCCTGGGATGCTCTGTCACCTGAGGACACGTTAATCGCTGAAGACCGAGCTGTCCCTTCTGGATTTGGTCTTTCCTTATTCTTCTTACCACTGATCTCTCTTTCCTATAGTAACTCTTATTTTGATTCTCCATGTGCAAAGTTATAAATTCACAGCCTTTTAGGTCACAATAAAACCTTGGAAGTTGACTACTTTAATTGCTCCATAAAATTTTGATGATCTGGGCAGAAGTAAAATTGGGGACAGCGAAGACTTAAGCATTTGAGAGGAACTCTTCATCTTTTCACCTGACAATTCCTGGCTTCATAAATGTTTTCTAAATGAACGTATGGATGAGGAAAACAATGCTGACAGTTTGGATCAGAAGAGATGAGGCTATAGCAGCGGTAACTGCTTAGATATTGTTTAGGTAAGGCTCAGATGCTTACTAGATAGCCCTAATCTTCTTGCTCTGATAGTGGCTGGCTACTTTTATTCAACTTGTTCCTAGTATAAGACAATATAGTTAGGGTCAGAGAGGGTTTAGGTAGTATGTCTGAGGTCTCATGATTCTTAAAAATGCAGTCACATGGTAAAACAAGAAATCGCTGGGTTCTTTCCCACTTATGCAGAACCTAACAATAAATGGGTTGAAGTCTTGGTCTGCCCCTTGTTATCTGCGATTGCCCAAATCCGCTTGATTCTAGTGGGCAGTTATTTCTTCATCTGTAAAATGCTAATAAAGTTACTAATCTTACAGGGTCACTGTGAGGATTAAAAGAAACAGTGACTATGAAAATGGCTGGTAGATGGTGGCAAGTAGTAGGTATTTTATAATTCTGTTTGATTTTAATGTTTTGTTTCTCTTGATGAATTACATAATAAACTTATTCAGAACGACTTACTAGATGTTGAGACAAGTTTGGCAGTTGTTTAGTGAAAGGATGCATTATCCAGGAATAAACTTGTAAGTATGGCTGGGTAGTATAAACCGGTATGGTCATAAGTACATAGACACAGTCTTAATTCATCATCATTTTGCTCCTTGCCCTCCCATAATCCTGAGATTGTTTCTCTGTGAGTCATTCATCAGCTGTTGTAACCATTGTCTTTCTTTCTTGCTTTTTTTTTTTTTGCATTCTTCACTGCCAGTATCTCTCAGATTATCCACTTTATCTTTCAGGTGTAATAGTTCTGTTCTCAAAATGTTCAAACTGGTCATTTACTTTTTCCTGTGAGTTTTTCACATCTTGGAGTTAAGTTTTCATTGTTTCGATGTCTTGGCTGTGTTGTTCCCTGATTTCTTCAATTTTATTCATTATCTATTTGTTTCTTCTTTAAATTCCTCAAACTTCTTGCCTGATTTTTCGTACTCCTTGTATGTCTGCTTTGAGCTCCCTGTACATCTCTTTTGTGTCCTGTGTGAGCTTCTGGGCCCAGAAATTATCACCTTTATTGGATTTAGTATTTGTTGAATTTGCTATTTTAAGATCCCTGCTATCAGTTTCTGGAGTGTTAGGCCTTTCAGTCAGTGACTTAATACCTTGTTTCCCCATGATTCTCTTGTAGTTAGTTGAAGTTCAGGTATTGTTGATTGACTCTGTCTATTCCAGAGATATGTTTGTTGGATTTGCCTCAAGTGTTATTTGGATTTTATTCCAGTTTTAGATTTTAGAAATGTATTCTCAGTGTACGGACTTTTGCTGGGACCTTGTCTTTAGCAATCTTAACATCCAAACTTTGAATAAAGGTTTACATTTATAATACTATCCAATATTAATAATTTATCGGCAGATCCTAGTAGCTAAATTAACAGTATAACCACTCTACCCACAAGATTAATAGGTGCAATATGTCCTTACTATATATCTAACTTAATCTATTATTGACTTATCAATGTATACTATTGATAACAGTAATATAGCCCAGACAGTAAGAGAGCTATGGGAAGCAGAAGAGTATTCCTGTGATAGTGAGTGATCTGTTAGTGCTCCTTTCCCTGTCAGCAACAGATAGGGAAGGACACTCAAAGCTAGATTCAGATGAGTCAGGGAGAACTCTGAGTGAAGGGGAGAATGTGTCTGTGGAAATATTTATGATACTGTGCTCAGATAGTTAATCAAGAGGTGGAGAGTTTCAGGAGCTATCAAATAAAGAGACAAAAGGAGGTGGAAAGAAAGGAGAGGAAGGGGGACAAGCATAAGAATGGAAGAAAAAAGTAATAAAGGAATAGTATAAAACATAGAGAAGAAAAAAATTGAGGAAACTTGGTCAATTTTAGGAAAAGTAAGAACCCAAACCAAAGAAAGATAAAGATATACCAGAACAGAACAGCAACAACTACAGTTTCACCAGAACCCAATGGAACCCAAATCAAAACACAAAATATCAAACAAAACAAAAGAAATAAAAAATTATTTCTGCCCCCTGTATTATTTGGATGTAAGCATCTGTAGGTGCTGGGTCTCGCAGTCTGTTGATTCCTACTCAGCTACTGATCCTGGGGGTTTCCTCTTTGTCCTTGCATTATTTGCAGCTGGACCTGGTGGCCTTTAGATGGATGGGTTAGCCCAGTAGAATTTCAGGCTGAGAGGCTGGACAGCACCCAATAGACCTTGACTTGGTGCAGCCTCTGGCTGGGTCTGGTGGAGTGCTGGGTAGACCCAGGCCTTTGATGGATTCCGGGTGGTTCTCTGGAGGAGCATAATGTGTTGGGGCCTTGACAGGGCACAGCGAGAGTCTGGTGGCATAGTGTGGGAAGCACCTAGGCCCGTGATTGCTTCTTGGGGACATCCACTGGGGCGTGTGAGCTGCTGGGACTTTGGAGGAGCCAAGGGGAAGGTGGCAGCGAGGCGCTAGATGCACCTTGGCCTCCATATATGAGTTTCTAAAAGGACTGCATTACCTCACATGGCCACCAGCAGTATATGAGAGTGAATTTGTCTATTACTGGTTTATTTCCTCAAAGAAATTTTGTCAATTTGCTATATAAAATGACATTTTTCTTTAATTTGTATTTCTTTTATCACTAATATATGAACTATATTTTACATGTTTATTTGTGTATGTGTATAAATATGTAAATCACCTGTTATATCCTTCATCCATATTTTTTGTGGCGTATTAAAATTTTTTCTATTATGTAGTTCAGATTTTTAAAATTTGTCTTTTAATTTTATTCATAGGCTATTTGGATTTATGTAGTCAAATTTAGTAATGTTTGTTCTGTGGTTCATGCTTTGCATGACAAGGCTTTTGCCAACCTCCTCCCAGGGAGGAGAGGAGCTGCTTTGGGTAGTGGGGTCACCCTGGGGAGCACAGAAGGTAGTAGACAAGGCGAGGCTGACAGCCGGAGGCTGACTCCAGACTCCTGACAAGGCCCTGGAATTGTGCCTTCTCCCTCTTTCATTTTACAGATGAAGGAACATCAGCCCTGGGAGAGTAGGAAACAAAATTGAAGTAACAGATTAAAAAGTATTCCAATAATTACATTATCTGTAAAGTGATATAACATATTTTTATAAATAATTATCTGGTGTTGGTAGAAAAGAAAACCATTTCTTTTGTTGTTTTCTTAATATCCTTATGCTGGCCACAACATTGAAATAAGGAATTACAAATGCCTGGTGAAAGCTGATTACATATTTACACTTGGAATTGATGGTTTTAATTTTTTATTGATTGTGTAGCATTTTATAAAAGCTGTATGGATTTCATAGTACTTACCGAAAGTAAACTCCCAGCAGCAACAATACCCATCTGTAATTGTTACCAGTGTCCACAAATTAAACTGAAACTGTAGAAATGGAGGCTACATGATATTCAGAGTGGGTGTCTGGCCTTTTGGCCCAGGGGCGAGAAATAAACAGGAAACAGTGGGTCTTCTAGAAGGAGGCCTTGTGCCTGTGAAGAGTAAAATATGGGGCGTGTGGTTAAATTTGAGTTTCAGATCAATGATCAATAACTTAAAAAGAATAATTCTATACACTGACACACTTGTTGTGTAAAATTATATATGGTTTATCTGACATTCAAATTCAATGAGGGGATCTCTATTTCATCTGGGAACCCTAACCAGGGAGACCATTTGTTAAACATACTAAATACTAAACCCATTCATTGCATGAATAATTGGAGGTTCAAGATGAAGGTCACCAAAAGTTTCTCATAGATGTGAACATTACAAATATAATGTAGGAATACTGTATCAGTTTCTTAAGGCTGTTATTACAAAGTATTATAAGTGGCATAGCTCAAAACAAAAAAAAAATACAAAGAAAATTTATTGTGTCACAGTTCTGGAGGCCACGGTGCCAGCAGGGCCGTGCTCGCTCTGAAGCTGGCACAGCAGTCCTTTTACATCTCCTCCCCATTAAGGAAGTTTACTTTAATTCTTTCTGTTCCTTGGTCTTGGCTGCAACCCTTCAGTCTCTGCCCGTGTCGTTGGAAGACAAGCTCTCTGTGGTGTTTTTGTCTTTATAAGGACACCTGTATTTTGGGTCAGGACCCATGCTCATTGTAACTTGATTATATTTTCAAAGAATCCTGATTCCAGATAAAATCTGGTAAAGAGGTTAGGTTTGCATTGTATCTTTCTGGAGGGCACAATTTAAGCTATAATAGATATGATTTCCTAATATTCTTGATTATAAGTTAAAAAAAGGAAAAGCTTTACTGTGGTCATTTTATTGCTTGCCAGTTACAAAAACAGATACTGCCCAAATCAACTTTCATTCAATTGTTCTCAGTTGGAAAGGTTTTCATTTTTAAAAGAACAAGTAAAATTTTTTATGTGGGATCCTACAATTTAAGTTTACATCTTTGGCCTGCAGCCCAGTTTTGATGTTGGAAGGAGGAAGCTCTGGGGACTCTAGTAATACTCTTGTATTCATCAAATAGAAGTGTATATTCCCCGAACATATGGTAAATTGTGCTTTTAAAGGGAAGCCAATAGTAGTCATTGCTGTGGACTCTCAGGTGTGATGGTCAAGTGTGGACTCCTCTACAGTCCTAGAAAGATCCCTCAAGACTCTTTTAGTAACTTCTAGAAAGATGGTTCCAAGAAGTGTAGTGGGGATGTTACAAAACTTTCAGGAATGTTTGCTCTAAAAACTTGTGTTTTTGTTTTTGAAGTGTTTTTGGGAAACTTTTGGACAACAAAGTCAGAGGAACTCTTTAACATGGGACAAGGTGTAGAAGGGAGCCCCAAAGAGTGGCAGAAGTGGGCATGTAACACCAGGGTTAACTTATGAGATCTGTAACATGTGGTATAGTTTATCACAAGCTAGATCAAGATAATTTTCTAGTCAAGACTAGTTCAAGGAAAGGAAGAGGTTGGACTGCCTCTCTGTTTGTCTGTGTATCTACCCATCCATCCATCCATCCATCCACTCACCTATTCATTCATGCAAGGGAAGTTGATATCCTCCTGTATATACTACTGCATGGACTATTGTAATCTAAGAAACATTATATAAATCTGTTCATCCTGAATGCTACCTTCCACCCCTTTTGTAATACCATCTGAACATTTGTAGTTTCTTTATGACAAAAGTAAAGCATATTTTTGTCATTTAAACAATATTTTCATCATTAAAAACAAAGGCCACCTAACTTTACAGGACATCTTTTTTGTCTTGAGCCTATCTGCCATAAAAATTTCAATAAAAACGTTAATAAATTGTTTAGCATGACGAATAAGTAGATTTGTCATGACGGGACGTTGGTTGGCTTCAGAGAGGGATACAGACTAATTTCTTAAGTGTAAATTCATGATTCAGGTTTGCACATCTTTCACTCAAGTTGTTTAAGTCTAACAAGCTTTTTCTTCCCATGATTTTTGTATTAATTTAAACAGAAGGACATGTTTTTGGAAGTGGATTGATTCTTTGGCATTACTAAGACCGTGTTCTCTGAAATCCTTCACTCTGCAATCTGGGAGGTGCATTTTCTTGGCAAACCCTTACCCAGTAGACCTGTAGGTACTTGGATATTTCCAAGGAGAGAAGATTGGCAGGAAGTAGACCATGAAGTGATGGGAGAGCCTCAGAAGCATCTTCTCTTGCTCTGGGTATCAACTCTGGTACGCTCAACTAGCTGTGTTCTTGCCAGCCTTCTCCTAAGAGTGTGCATCTACTTCCCAGCTGGGTCATGGACCCTCTGGCTTCCCCGGTAAGTGTTGTAATGTCCCTCTGGAGGGTTCCTTCCTTCCTTCCTTCCTTCCTTCCTTCCTTCCTTCCTTCCTTCCTTTCTTCTGAGATGATATTTTATATAATCCAGTATCAACAAGCAATCAACATAAAATTACTGAACTATTTTTTTCCCCTCTGGATATCCAGCTGTCATTCTCTGCCATATGCTGAGTGCCCTCCTTGGCTTCCTTGGTGGTCCCCTATTTCCAAAATTATGACCAGCCCATGTTCCTGTGCTGGTTGGGTGACGGTCCTAGCCTGATTCTGGTCCTGTCTCCTGGATCCTTGAGTCTCCTTCCTCTCTACCTGCCCTGTACAGCTTTGGTCTCATTTCTGAGGCTTAACACGGCCCTCTCTCTCTCAACCATTAGTCAATTTTTGACTTGAGAGTGTTCACATACCCCGAAACTGAGCATTTCCTAAGCTCCTCCTGTTTCTGTTTTGTCTGTTAAGGACACATTGCATGTGCCCAAGAAGTGTTTGTTAATTAGTGAGTGTGTGAGTGATTGAAGGATCAAATCTTCAGAGGTTATTCAGGTGAAAAGAAAATTCAAAGCTCAGGAAATATGTCTGCCTGAGGTGCCTCACAGTAGATAGTGGAAGAGCTGGAATTAAGAACTTTCTGACTTCAGTGCTCAAAGGAAAATACTAAAAGTGACAGCTTTTTTTTTTGTGTGTGTAATAAAAGAAATACTCATAATTTTCTGTATAGATAAGATGTGTTTCCAGCCATGAAAGATGAAACATTGATAGGTTTTAAACTTTTCCTGTGGCTTCTGGTATTGATTGTGTCTTGACATGTGATCCAGAACTGTTACTGTATTCTGCACTGTCTGCACTTTGATTATGTTGGAGGAATGGAAGTTGCTTTGAATGGGACCCAGGCTGGGTGTGAAGCACCCCAAGTGAGGGAACAGGGTTCTCCTGAGAGTTCTCTGGATGGAGACCAGCACCGGGTGGGGATTTGAGGCATGACTGGTTGCATGTTTATGTTGGACTGAGAGATAAGCTGGTATCCTGAGCAATGACCCTCATGCTTTGAGGTCTAACAGCAGGAACTGTCTGCAAAAAAGACTCATCTCCTATCCTAGCGAAGGTCAGTGGATGCTGTTGTAGGTGTGCTAGTGCTTGGGGTATATTGAGCATATGATTTGCTCAGGGCCTTCACACTGAGCTACATTCCCAGTCCTTTTGATATTTTCTTATTTTGAGGGAGAGTTTAAGTTATTAAGCTGTCCAGGCTGGGCTAGAACTTGTGATTCTTTTCCCAGGGTTCTGGGGTTACATCAGTAGTCTGCACTCTCACCCCTGGCTGAGAACAATTTTGGTGGGCTGACAGTGTATCTCAGTGGTAGTGCACTTTCCTAGGCTGTGTGCAGCTTTGGGTTCAATCCTCAGTAACAAAAATGTTTTTGAATGTATAAAATGAGATATATAGAATTACAAAGGAAACCAATTTTATTGACATCCATTTGTCATGATACAATTGTTGATCTATTAGCTATTGTGATTTTGAAGTAGTGATGTGTGTAAATGATTTGGCAAAAAGTAAGTGATGATGTGACATGATGTAAAAATATCTGGGATTTCATTGGGAGACAAGTTCACAGGTATGACTAATGCACTCTGATTTGTGCTTCACATTATAATTGAAGGAAATAAGTTAGAGGGTTGTGAAAGAAAGTATTTTTCCATTGAAATGTCCTAGGTGTTAAACCCTTTCTTTTTGGGGAGAAATACAAGCTGGCTGCAGAGCAGCCATTACAGTCTCTTATCCAGGTCCTGCCATAGGCGGCAGAGAGATCTATAAGGCAATTACTGCGTGACAATCGAGCCCAGATCCATCACGCCACCTCTTTCTGCATCACTTTCTCGTGTGTCACTGAATGAGATGTGCGGGCCCCACATGCACCCGAAGGTTAAATGTCGTGTTCTATGTCAAACAAAACATGTCACATACCTGCAGGTCCTTGGAAGCGAAGTCAATATTTAGTCGGTGTTATTTCATCTAGACAGATGTAAGGGAAATTAAATGGGAGAGATTGGTTTTCATTATTCATGATGCTTTCTTTATCCAGTATGTTTTTTCTGATGTCTCTGCTAATAAATATTGCCTCGTGATGATAATTTGTGGGGTCATAATTAAAAAATGCATTAGTCCTTATTCTTCCCTTAATATAATTTGTTTTGTTATCTATTATTAATAATTTAAAATCTTCTTTGTTGAAAGATACTGAAAAAAAAAGGAGAAGGACATCACTTGCAATTCCTCAACTGTTTTCAGGGAACTTCAGAAGGAAATGAAATCAGTCCGGTTCTCTATTGCTAGCCTCCAAAAAATAGGCTCATTGTGTGATTTTAGAAAGAATTTTCAACTCTTTCCAGCAACTTGGCATGTGCGTATGTGTATGTATTTGTGTTTTTATGTTTGTATGTGTGTGTGTATGTGTGTGTGTATTATTTTATTTTCCCCCACTATTTTTATTAATATACAAATGTAATACATAGTATTTACAATGGATTTGGGTGTTTTGTACATCTATGTATCATATCGACTTTACAATCCCTTCCCGTTTATCACCCTCCCACCCCCTCCCTGTCCCTTCCACAGCTCCAGCTATCACTTCATATGGTTCCAAAGAATGTCTGTGTTCTGGGTTTTCCAAGTCAGAGAAACCATGCAGTGTTTAACATATTAATCTTCCGCACCTAAGGCATTTCACGTAAGTCACCACTCTACCTCAGCTTCCTATTCATCTAATGGGTTCGCAGTAGTCAAATCTTGATATCTCTTCTCTGAATCCAACCAATCCCTTTATTGGGATATTCACCAAAAGTTTTTTTTCCCCATATTTTCCTATATCTTTGTTGTTATTGTTAAACCTGGCCTTACCCAACAGTTCACATTAGAAAATAACTACAAGTATGTAGTTCAAAAGACTAGTTAATTTGGGAAAGAAAAAAAATACATAAAATTCAATTGCCTTGGCTGAATACTAGAAGGTGCATATTTGTACATTCACAACGTTATCTTTACATCAATCAATTTCCTTAGGGTAAACTTTCGTTAGCGACCTAATAAGCGAATTGCTACAACAAAACAAAGTTAAAACTATATCACATTGTTACATTAAATGAAGTCAAATCTATACCACATAAATATAGCTAAAGTGACAGACATGAAAGCAAATTTAGTTATTTCAGAATTCCTTAACTTTCGTATCTTATTTACTCATATTTCACTGATTTTTTTTTCTCAGCTCCTTCTCCTCTAGCTGTTGTCACTTTTTCTCTGGGGTTATTGGTGTCGCTGGTCTCCCTTTCACTTTCGAAGTTTCCTTTAAGTATTTTCTGCAATACTGGCTCAGTGGCTGCAAATTCCTTTAAGCTGTCTCTGTCATGGAAAGTTTTAAGTTCTCTCTTTAAATTAAAAGATAATTTTGCTGGATACAGCAGTCTTGGATGGCATTTATGTTTGTTTTTAGTGCTTGGATGACATTGCTCCATGATCTCCTTGCTTTTAGAGTTTGGATTGAAAAATCTGCCATTATCCTGATGGGTTTATCTTTGTAGGTCACCTTCTGTTTTTCTCTTACCACTTTTAGTATTTTCTCTTTGTGTTGAGTTTCTACTATTTTGATTATGATGTGCTGTGATGAGGATCTCTTCTGATCAAAGATGTCTGGTGTTCTATATGCCTGCAAGAGTTCCATGTTCATTTCTTTTCTTAGATTTGGGAAATTTTCCTCCATTATTTCATTAAACATGTCCTTTAAGCCTTTTGTTTTGTCCTCAGTCTTCTCCTGGACTCCCATAATTCTGAGGTTGTTTCTCCTTGAATCATTTATCAGCTGTTGTAATGATTAGCTTTCTTTATTTACTTTGTGTTCTCCATGGCCTGTATGTTGCAGCTTAGTCACTTTATTTTCTAGGTCTGACATTCTATTCTGAATTTGCTTGCTTATTATTACCTGTGTGTTTTTCATTTCCTGAATATCTGCATTTAATTTTTCTATATCTCTGTTGTGTTCTTCTCTATTTTCTTCTTTTGTCTTCATTATCTTCTGGTATATTTCTTCTCTGATCTCCTCTAGCTGCTTTCAAAGGCTTGCTTTTTGCTTATCTATGTATTGGTGTAGCTCTTCTGCTATCTGTTTTATTTCCTGCTTTAATTCCTGCTTTAATTCATTGAATTTCTGGGCCCAGAAGTTGCCATCATTTTTGCCATGTTCATCTTTATTTACCCTGATATCGTCTCCTGGGGTTTCAGGTCTTTTTGTAGGAGATTGTGACCACGCTTCCCCATATCTTCTTTGGTCTCCTCTAATTTCTTTTCAAGGCTTTCTTTTTTTGCTTAGCTAAGTGTTGTTGTAGCTGTTGCTCTGTCTGTTTTATTTCCTGATTTGCTTCCTGGTTTGCTCCCTGCTTTAATAAATCCTGCTTTAATTCCTGCTTTATTTCACTGTCTATCTGGGCCCAGAAATCACCATCACTCTTGTCCATCTGTTTTTTGAGTCCTGCAATTTCAGCACCCCTTGTACCATCCCCCGCAGAATCAGATATTTTTGTATAAGATTTGTTACCACGTTTCTCCATGGTTCTGCTACCTCTGACTGTCTCTGGTGCGCAGGGAAGTAAATAGCTCTTGCTGACATCACTGCCTATGACGGCTGTTGAGCCCCATTTCTGATCTGGGATCCTGGGGCCTTTTCTAGGGGGAGCCCTCGCTGTGTTTGTAGTACACACACCTGCGGGTTGGTGCTTCTGAGGCTGGGACTGCCCGCTGCCAATAATTCTCACTCTCTGGGTCCGTGCTTACCTCGGGCTGAGGTTCTGGCCTCTGGACCTTGTTTGTGATCTGTGGATGCCGGCAGCTTGGGGCCGTGCCAAGTCGGCTGTTTTCCTCCTCATCCTATGTGACTTCAGGATTTCAGACCCGCCTGCAGCCTCCTGTCCATTTGTTGTGTGTTCCGTCCTCTCCCAGCTCCGCTCTGTCGGATGTTCAGGTCCCTGCGTGCTTTCCTCCTTCCGCAGCTGCCTGCCCTTAGGAGCAGGCTGTGGCCGTTTCCTTAACTGCGGGGATTTTTCCCCCTCCGATTTTGATGGTCCTTCGGAGTTTCTTTCCTCCCGCTGGTCGCCTTTCAGTTTTGGGGGATGCTCCTAGTAAATGGTATACAATTATCGCTTCCCTACTTGTCCATCTATGTGGCTGTGAGTTATCAGTACTTCACATTACTGTTAATAAGGGCAACTAGAGTAGGGAGAGAACAATCTGAAACTAGGAGTCAGCTTTGGGAGCGTGATGGAAAACAGAAGAGTACTTATAGGGTTGAGAAACGCCTGCCAGAGCTCCAACCCCAGGTCGGAGGATAACTGATAAACTTAAGCATTATAAATAAAAGGAAGAAGAAACAGGGAGAATTATGAGTGAAATGGAGACAGCGTGTCTTCAGAACCATTCGAAAGACTTCAAAAGGTTGTAAAGAGTTACTAGAGAGGGAGAAATTCAGAAATTAACAACAGAAACACAAAGAAGGTAAAGGCTGGGGGAGGGGGAAATGCAAAAAGGAAAAACAAAAAGTTCACAAATCAATTGCAGAAAAAAAACAAGTTCAGTATACCCACAGAACAACATTGAAGTAAGACAAAAACCCATAAACGAGAAGAAAAATAAAAATGAGAAAATAAAAAAACCTTCACAGTTGTCCCCTGTTTTGCATCCACTGCTGAGGCCTTGGATCCTGCCCTCTGAGGGGGAAGACACAGCGAGTTCCCTTAGCCTGTGACTGCAGTGGGTAGGCCTCTCCCTGCCTCGCACTATGGCTGGGGTCACTCAGCGTTCTGTCAAGCCAGGGACTTGGGGACGCTCCTGGCTGCACATGCACATGTCATGTTCCTGGTGGCTCCTGGAGGCAGTGGATCCAGGCTGTGCTGGTGGCTCCAATCTGTGTAGGTGACTCCTGGCTACAGCAGCCAAAGCCTCAGGATTCTAGCACAATCGTCTCCCAGACTGAGGCCCTTCAGAGCTGTTTTCAAAGGCCTCTTACTCTATCCTATTTCTCTAAAGTTAAGAGAAAGATTGTATCCACCGACAGCAACAGATGATTATTTTATTGCCATAGTAGTAACTAAATCAAGCTTTCTGTTTTATAGAAAAGTCTTTAGAGGTGGCTGGAGGAATGGCATAGTGGTTAAATCACTTTCTTACGAGTGCAAGGTCCTGAGTTCTATTCCCCAGCACCACATAAATCTGGCATGGTGGCATGTGCCTATAATCCCAGCACTTGGGAGACTGAGGCAGGCGGATTGTCCTGAGTCCAAGACCAGCCTGGACTACACCAGTGAGTTGTTCAGGACCAGCCCGGGCTACAGAGCGAGACCCTGTCTCATTTTTTTAAAAGTCTTTAGAAACAGGAGAAAATTCACAATGAATTTAATTTTGTAAGAATTTCCCTTTCTTTTCCTGAAGCTGTCAGTTTATATTCCTGCTAGTGAGCTCTGGAAAGCTTTACAAATGGACTTCAATTATTCTGCTGTGTTGAGCACTGACAAATGCAATAGCCTGGATATTTTATAACATATGCTCTCCACAACCTAGTATAAGGCTTTCTTCCCAATAGAATTTAAGTAATGCAGACAAAGAGAGGGCATGGGAAATGAAATCGTGCAGAGCAAAGTCCTGAGGAGTAAATCAGTTTTGAGTGATGGCCCAAGTGTTATGCTTATGATGGTATTGAGGACTGTGCCGCCTTGTATTATTTGAGGCCATAACTATAAAGTGATCTTTTGATTGTAGTTAAGTTTTTCTCAGTGGAATCTCTTTTTCTTTCTCTCTGGTAAGGGAGAATGTTCTAACTGGAGCCTCTAGGACAGATGTTTTGGGAGGACCTAACAATATATAAGAGAAATCTCTTGGCTTGCATTAAAATGTGTATACCGTTCTTTTGAAATACTGCGGTCTTTTTCCAAGGACCTCCAGATTTCTCGAGTGCTTCATGCTATACCTAGTTATAGAAAGAAATAATCTTCCAGGAATTAATCCTGAAGGCATCTTATAATCATCAGTGAGCTGTCAACATTCTTCCTGTGTAAGACAGGCATTGTGTTCTATAAAGTAGGTCTGTAGATAGCTCAGTGTCTGATGCATCTTAGGGGCTCAGGTAATGCTTGCTAGTTGGACCAAAAGTTTGGATGTCAGATCTACCTTCATCTCATATCCAAAAATACAGTCCAGTTATTCCTTGGTTATAGATTTTGAATATCTGATGAAATTAATTTTTTATTGACAGAATGTTAGGAGAGTGAGGAGGAGTTGGACTAGGTACCATAGTTTTTTTTTTTTTCTTAAATTATAAGAAGTAGTAAACAGAGATCAGTTGTTCTCAAAGTGTGGTTTCTAGGACTGAATCTAAGTCTTAGTGGTAGAGTGAAGCCTCAGTATTTGTGAATCCTTGCATTTGGTTCTTCCTGTCTCTCATGATTTGCATTGTGAGTACCAGTTTATATTAGGCTTAACTGAGAAACCTAAGAAATGGGAATGCTCAAGTTCTGCTCTAAACCTACTGGATCAGACACTCCTGAAGCTGGGCCCAAGGTTTTAACACGCCTTCCAGGAAAGTCTGATATGTTGTAGGGTTTATATGCCCTGGCATAGGGCACTGGCCCTCGACTCTGGCTGTAAAGAAGACCATCACCTGAGCTTTTAAAATAATATGCTACCTAACTTATGATGATTTGTTTTAGGAATTCCTGATTTTATGATGGTGCAATGCACGTTCAGTAGAGACCGTAATTAGAATTTTGAATTTTGGTCTTTTCTGGATCTCGTGTTACGTGTAAGATCCTCTCTCAAGGTGCTGAGTGGTGGCAGCGCACAGTCAATCACACAATTACAACCTGTATGCTATGCTGCAGTGTACAGTGAGGGCAGTGGGTTTGGGTTTGGGATACGGGTGTTCCATAAGTCACATGTTGTAGTCAACTCTGTTATGAAATAGGCTCTGCATCAGATGGTTTTGTCCAAATATGGGCTAATGTTATTGCTCCCTCACATTTTGCTCTTTTAGTCTTCTGTAGTTTGATTTTCTTATATAAACAAGACCGTATAATACTTAGCCTTTTGTGTCTGGCTTATTTCGCTAAGCAGTATGATCTCATAGTGTACCCGCTGTCTTCAAAATGCTTCAAATGTCTCTTTATGGCAGCATAACACTACATTATATACATATATCATGTTTTCTTTATGCACTTGTTTGTTGATGAGCATACACACTTTTCCCCGGATTTAGCTATTACGAGTTGTGTTGCTCAGAAGAAAATTTCAACATTAAAATGTATACTAAAGAAAGGGGTATGAGGTCATATTTGTTTATAATAAACTCTAATCAAATGTATCTATTGGATGTGTAACACTGTGTGTGTGTGTGTGTGTGTGTGTGTGTGTGTGTGTGTGTGTGTAAAGGTTTGGCATATTTTACTTTGCCATGTTTGAATGTAATCCAGTATGGCAGCGCCCAGGTTCTAAGACATGGGTGTCCAATCTTTTGGATTGCCTGGGCTGCAGTGAGTGAAGAAGAATCATTCTGAGCTGCATATAAAATACCCGATACAGATAACACAATAAAGTTACAAAAACTCAAAAGGTCTCATAATATTCTTAAAATTTTTATAAATTTGTGCCAGGCCATGTTTAAAAGTCATTCTGGGCATCATGTGGTCTCCCAGCTGTGGTGGACAAGTTTGTTCTGAGATGCCCTGGTTATTGGCCAACAACCAGTCTACTTCAGCACAGTTTCCATTCGGAAGCTGGGTTAGCACACCCCTGTGACACATCCAGAGCTCTCTAACTTCCTTTCCAAGGAATCAGTGAGCACTTGATAACTACTCCTTTGAGACTCAGAGTGAGATTTCATTGTTCATCTCTCAAACAAAACTGAACTTGTTCGGAGAAATGAACTCTACAGACCTGTTTTTCTAAACTTCTTACATTATCCATTGTTTCATTTAATCCTCCCAACTCCTCTGTGAGGTGTGATTATCTTCCTGTTACAGATGACGAGACACCAGGCAGAACTTTTCTTAGTGCTCTGGCTCGGATTCCTTAGCATATGATGTAGTGATCAGGGAAACAAACAGGTGTAGGCAGGAACAGAGGAAATCTCTACATTGAATAATAAGCCGAGAGAGCATTATTATCCAAATGCTGAACTCCTCTGTGAATAAGAATTTTTTGTCTGTCATGTGCAAGCAAATTAGAAAACATCCTTTATGCACAGCAGAAATTTCAGGAGCAGATGCTCTAGTTGCTGCTTGCTGCTGGCTTTCAATTTGTTCTTTCAGGCCATGGCGATAGGCCAGTGGCATGAAGGTGGAAGAGGAAACTGCCCAAATGTCAAATTTCTCTATAGTTCCAACATAGGATTTAGGAATTTGGGGCAAGGAACTTACCTCCATTCTCCTTTCTGCCTTCTCACTAATGCATGAAATGCATTTAGCAAGGAACAAGGACCATCGTCGCTCAGTAATTGGAGGTTCGCTCCCCAGCAGCAACCCCCCAAAGTGCTCGCGCCACTCCATATGTTTTAATTCTGTCGGTTCTCATACAGTATAACCAGAGACTGAGTTATATTTCTATGTTCCCGGCATCCAGCACAGTAGCAGGCCTAAGATAAGTTCCTTGTTTAATACTTGTTGAATGAATAAAAGCTTACATTTGTACTTAGTGAAAAATGACCAAATGTCAGAATTTTTCCTGATAATTGGGACTGCGAGAAATGGGTTTGGGTGCCTAGGGGATACTCAAAAATTAATCTCTGTAGCAAGCAATCCCCAACAAATAGCCAGTGACAATCTAGGGACAAACCCCTTAACCTCTTATCTGATAGTGGGATTATCTGGAGGTGGGTGTTTTAATGTGTTTCCTGCTGGGTGGCTGAGGCAGGAAGATTGCTGTTTTGAACTCAGCCTGGGCAAAAGCAGTATAGCAAGACCCTGTTTCATTAAAAATAATAATTTAATTTTTTGAGGTGGGGGGGTCTCACTCTGCAATCCAGGCTGATCCTGAATTTACTATGGATCCCAGGCTGACCTCAAACTCACAGCAGTGCTCCTGCCTCAGCATCCCACAACTGGGATTGCAGGTGTGTGCCACTGCACCCAGCTTTATGGGGTGCTGGGGAATCAACTCGGGGCCTTGAGCTTGCCAGGCAAGAGCTTTAACCACTGAGCTATTCCTCCAGCCCAATAATAATCATTTAAAAAAGGGCTAGGGATGTAGCTGAGCGTGAAGGCCTTTGGTTGGATCTCTGTACCACAAAGAAAAATTAAAAAGAGGTACCGGGAGTCTCCCCACAGGATTTGGTTTCAGTCGCTTCTACTGGAAGAGGCCCAATGCCCTGTCCTCCTTCACTTTCCACTCACGTGCGTGAGATTGTGGTTCTTGTGTCTCCCCTGAAACTTCTTGCTTTTGAATTGTTGCCGGGTGGTCTGTTCGAAGAATGATTGAAAGGTGAGCCCAGCACCACAGGGAACCTAAACAGGCAGCAGGTTTTGCACAATACACCCTGTATTTTGTGGTTTTTAATTAGGAAAAGTGCATGCATGCATGTGTGTGCGTGTGCATGTGCACGTGTGTGTGAGTGGCAATGGTGAGCTGTGGAGGGGAAGGCATGTGGGTGTGTGGTCCTGCCTTGACACCTGACTTTCCGGGGTCCCCGTGGGCTGTTAATTCACCAGCACTTAGAGGGTGGGAGTCATTCTTGTCTACAAGTAACTGCATCATTCAGGAAATCTCCTCTGACCAAATGGAGTCCTTTATGGCCTGGCCGTGTATCACCCCCAGAGCTGCTGTGCTGATGGCATGGCTCAGGGGCGCCATCTCCGAAATGCCCAGGTGAGGGCGGCCACTTAGCTACTGGTTCAGGCAAGTGCGCCCCACCCCTGCCCTTGTCCTCAGGCACTTTGTTTTGCTCATCGGGAAGTATCCAGTGGCCCAGGTGGGATGCGGGCGGGGGCCGCTTTTCTCAGTGCCCTTGGTGGGCCTCCCTGGGTCGCACAGTGTGGGCTGCAGCCCGGCAGCACGAGACATGTGAGACAGCAGCGTCCAACACAGTGCACGTGTCAAGATGATGAATTCCTAGAACAACATCTCCATTGGCAGCCCACATCATGTGCCCGCGCTCAATGTCTCAATCAGTCATTTTCATGGTCATGCGTCGTGTCGGATCCAGCGTTTTCTTTGGTTTGGAGGGATGCTTGGAATGGCAGTATGGGGGAAGCAGGGATGGGTAATGATTTTGAAAAGGCTTGTTGGAGTTAACTGGTGTTGGCAGGAGGCAAGGGGATGTGCTCTGTGTGTGTGTGTGTGTGTGTGTGTGTGTGTGTGTGTGTGTGTGTGACTGTAAGAGAAGGGGGAGGGAATGGGGTAGTGGGGGAGAGGTGAAATGGGGTGGAAGAATTACTAAAGCATCTCTGAGTCTTTTTTTGTCCACTGGGGAGACTCACGTAGCGTGTCACAGTTAGGGTCTGGAATGTCCCCCAGCAGCCTCATGTATTTGGATACTGTGAGGTATCTATGGATTCCACGTACTGATAAGAAGTGAGGTCTGGCTGGAAGGGCAGATCACTGGGGCTTGACCTGGAAGGATATGAGCTAGTTTTGCCCTTTGTCACTGACTTGGCTTCCTGTTTGCCATGCTGAGAACAGCTGCTCTCTGGCTGGGCCTCCGCTAGTCCTTCCACCATTGCCAGCTGCCCATGAATAGACTGAGACCTGAAACTGTGAGCTGAAATAGACCTTTCCTCTCTTAAGTTGGAGTTGTAGGATAATGTGTCCCAGCAACAAAGAGTAACTAAGACATAGAGTAACGATTTACTCATACTCCATTCCAAGGTTAGCTTGCTCAACCCTAAGCAAAAGCTATTGGCCCTCCCTGCAGGAATAACAACTTGGAATAGGATCCTCAACATCTCACACGTGTCTCTGTTGCTTTTAGCTGTGTGGTGGACCGCACCCTCCAGCCAGGAAGCAGTCACTGCCCGGAGCTCTCAGACGCATCTCGTGGACACACGCTGTTTCCCTCTGTAGGGTCAGGAGAGAGTTTGATGAAACAGCGCAGCATCTTCTACCCTGTTACCAGCACCTCATACAGTATCATATGAATGCATCTGATTGTCTTGGATGAAAATTCACAGAACAATGAAAGGAAATCAGAAGTTATGAATTGAAGACTTAGGGACTGTGTGACATTTTGAGGGGCTTACAAGGAAAACAAGAAATTAAAACCTACACAGGGGAATATGCATAGGTAAGCCGAGTAACCTCCATTCAAAAGCACCAGATTTCAGTCCATGGCTCCTATAAATATTACCCGAAGAGGAAAAAATAGCGTTGCAGATGTGATTAGGCCAAAGGTAGATTTTATTTTTAATTTAAAAAATATTTATTTATTTGTTGACTTATGTCTGAGATAGAACCTAGGGCCTGTGGGTGCTGAGCAAGTGCCTTCCCACTGAGCTGCGCCTCCAGAGCTTTGGCTGAGATTCGTGATGTGGAGAGATTATCTTGATTTGTCCAGGTGAATCCTGAATCCCATCACAAGGATCCTTGTCAGAGAGTGACAAAGTGTCATCTTTGTTTATAATGTATGCATATGTGTGTGTGTGTGTGTGTGTGTGTGTGTGTGTGTGTGCATGTAAACACATTATACCTATATACAGTGTCTGTTCTGGTACAGTCTGTCTGATTCTGCCCACAGAGCTTACTTCCAGCAAGCTTTAGTATCTAGAAGAATAAAATTCCCACTACCTATGCCTTTTTTTTCAGAATTGTCTTGGCTGTCTTTGGCCAGTTATCATATTTTTGAATATTTTAACATAATTGAGAATATATTATAAGTACACTTTTATAACCTGCTTTTTTACCTTATTCAAGAGCATTTTCAAATGTTATTAAAGCTTTTGACATTTAAAATAGGTCATATTATTTTCCTATATCTTGCATTATATTTTTAAAAATCCATCTTCATATTGCTGGGCATTTTGTCTATCTCCATTTTCTTATTATAAATAGTACCACAATCAACACCTTCATGCATAGTTTAAACAATCTTTAGGATAGTTATACTAGAATGTATTTTCAGAAATGGAATATAATTGACAATTTATTTTTGAGGAATTTTACCTTCTCATGTATTTTGGAGATGATACACTTAAATAGGTCTTTATTAGCTCTGAGTATTGGCTTTCAAAATGAAAGATAAGGGGCTGGAGGAATAGCTCAGCAGTTAAAACACTTGCCTCACAAGCTTAAGTCTCTGAGTCTGATTCCCCAGCACTTCATAAGCCGGGTGTGATGGTGTACACCTGTAATCCCAGCACTTGGGAAGCTGAGGCAGGAGGACTGCCCTCTGTTCAAGGACAGCCTGGGCTACATAGTGAGTTCAGGACCAGCCTCAGAGCGAAACCCTGTCTCAAAACAAACAACAAACAACAACAACAAAATGAAAGACTAGCTCATTATATTTAACATTTTTTTGCTGGCTCTGGAGAGAGTAATTTCTAAGGACATTGAAGAATATTCCTGAGGATTGAGAAAGAATGAATGAGCAGCCATTGTCTGAGAATGGCATTTAAGGAAAGAAGAGAGGAGGGGGTCTTAAGGAAGTTAGTCTGAAGGTGGTCCTTTTGACTTGGTGCCCGGAATGAGGCTATTTCTACTGACTTCACTGTCTGTACCCTGGTTCCCTCCTTGTGTCCTCTGAGTCTGTATGCAGATTTTAGAATACAGCTGCTTTTTGACAGATGCTTTAAATCCCAGTGAGCTGGAACAGCATTCAGACTGTTTATAGCGATGGTCATCAGAGGCCAATTAGTGTAGCCTGTCTCGGTTTATTCTCTTCAACAGCTTCATGATTATTTCACACCATAGAAGCTGAAAAAGGAAACAAGATAACTTGTTTCAGTATTATTTAATTATTTTAATAATAAATGTAATCAAGAATGTATTTAGGACTCTGTCCTGGTCTCAAAGGAAACTGAACCTAACAGACGAAGCCAATTAAGAACTGTTTCAGTAGCTTGGATATACTATTTTTATTTCCCACATGCTGGTTTCTTTTTTTATTGAGTTCTGCCACATTTACATTTGCCTAGAAAGAAAGCTGAGAAATGGACAAAGCACAGTAATTGCAAGCTGTCCAAGCTTGCTTGAACTTCAGAGTACACTGTCTGCGAGCGCGTGACTTCTAGCATGTTTGACAAATGATGTGCTTTTGCCTGTTACTTAACTGCCATTGATCGCTAAGAATATTCTTAATGTACCTACAGATTTACTTCTGGGTGATGTGTTTGAGTATAATGCTTCATACAATATCCCAGCAAGTGGTTTGTGGTAGGCCCACTTTGTCAGCGTCTAGTTTCTGTTTCTAAGGCATGTGCAGTAGTATGGTAGCACAAATTGAACAAAGCAAGAGGGATCAATTCATGGGAAGCACGTTATCAAACAATCTAGTTTCACAAAGAGAACATAAGTATCTGTGCAGGGACAGATAATTCCAAGCGTAGGAACATGGCTGTCACCAAGCCCGGCCGTGCAGGAGGAATCGAGCTGCGAGACCAATGGCCGCCTATCCCGAAGGCTGCCTGGGTGTGCTTCCTGCCGCTGCTGTTTCCTGGGTGACCTTGACCAAGTTTTCCATTCTCACCGAGCTATATCCCTAGCCCATTTGTACTCATTTTTGATTTTGAGACAGGGTCTAGCTAAGTTGCTGAGTTGTCCACCTTGTGAGTTGAGGCAGTCAGTGGACGCGAACTTCCCCAGGAAAAGCCACTCTGATCTTGGAGAAGCTCTCGGTAGCCAGGGCAATTCCTAGAGAGCACTGGGAGCTGAGGACAGATTCGGTGACACTCCCAGCAGCTTGGGAAAGGTTCTCCGATCCTGAAGGCATAGCTGGATGGTACCTTAGTGTCAGCAGTGGCCAGCGTTCCAGTGTCGTTTCTGAGGTCACTACCTTGCCTCTCGTTCCCACCACTTGCTGGTATTAGGCCACTTCTCATCGCCTGTCTTGCTGCACTTTCTCCCCGTCGATTTGCTCTTCCCCGCGTGCTCCTGCTGCAGGTGTTTCGCTTTGTTGTCATCTGCTGGACGCGCCTCCATGTTCATCTAGCGCCCCGACACACGGTTTTCCTTTCCTGTGTAGATCTGCTCCCATCCTGGATGACCTCTCCATGTGGAGGACCTGTTAACGACTCACTGCATTCATAGTCCCTTAGTCACCCAGAGGAAGCTAATGACTTTCCAGCATCACCATCTGTGCCAGGCCAAGCTGAGTCCATCTCCTGCCAAGGGCACCTGCATTTGCTTCGCTCCAGTCTGGTCCGCAGCATCAGGAGTGTTCTCAGGACATTGTGATGCTCTCTGTCCTGCTCAGCTGTGCCCATCAGTGGCTTTCTGTTGCCTGTAGAAACAATGAGCCCTTGACGTAGTTGCAAAGAGTCTCCATGCCCATCTCTGTTCACGTTGCACTCCACATTCTGGCCACACTGACTTGCTAAGTTCTTTGAATACGCACAGCGCTTCACTGTCCCCGTGTGCTCTGTTCTCCATCTCTAAGAGCTCCCACCCATCTCTGTCTGTAGAACCTGCTGCCTGTCACCGAGTCACCCCTGTGCCTCCAAGCCCACTGAGTCACCCTGCTTCAGGGAAGGCTTCTCTGAGTCGCGAGGCTGCATGGAGCCTCCTGTGACAGGTGTTGCAAACACGTTCCTTCCTTCCTAGAATTCTCTGTGGTTTTGGTTAATACTGCTCTCCCCTCCTCTTTTTCCTTGCCATCCCCCTTCTCCCTCACCATGGCGCCCTAAAATCCCAGAGCCGTAGCATTTACCAGGTAATGGTGCTTTGTTCAAAACTCGTCTAACTCAGTGGAGCATGCTTATTTGAATGGCTCCTGGAGTCCAGATACTAGAGATGCCAACGTGAGAAAGACGCGAAGCCTACCGTCAGGATGTGGATGGAAAGAAGCCACCACGTGCACTTGCCTTGCGTGAGGTTGCAAAATCCAGTGCAGGATCTCTGTGGGGAGGCAGGGGCAGGGGAGCGCTCGTAGTGAGTAAGCTCTCACAGAAGGCCTGTGGCTTAGAGGGCAGATTGAATTTATACAAGGAAGGGAAGGAAATTCAAGCAGAGAGAAGAGCAGTAGCAGAAGTAGGAAGGTCTAAGTGAGGCTTCTTGGGTTCAGGCCTGGAGTCCCGATGGGGGAGAGGCCAGTCAGTGTGCAGAAAGGTGGGCGAGGCACAGGGGAGAGGGGGCGGAGAAATGGCAGGACTGTCTCTCTTCCACTATTTGTCTTCTATAGCACTAATTTCCTCTTTTCATTTGCATTTCTATTTTATGAACTACTTTGTATGTATCTTTATTCCTCCCTATAGCGGATTCCACATTCTCTTCGGACACTGGAGAATATCAGCAGCAGCAAATGTGACTCTTATCTCTCCGTCTAGTTTGGCGACGGCCATCACCAAAGCGGTCTGTGCAAAACAGAGAGCAGAGTGCAGAGACAAATGGCCGCCGGTACCAAAGGTGTAATTTGGCTCTAATTTGAATTTCTACTCAGGATTTTCCTTCTGTAACTAATTTTTAAAACTAAGTGCAGGATGTTTATTTTCTCTATTTCTGCCATATATTGGTTTTTGCGCACTTTTTTTTTTTATTGCAAACAATGTTTATTTTGTTACTGTGACTGGAAATAGCCCCAATAATGAAGCTAATGTACTTCACTATTCAGTCAAGAAAAGCTAGGTTTTACCATTCATATTTTAAAGCAATGATATGATCTAATTTTTTTTTGAAACAGCATCTCACATTGCAGTCCAGGCTTGCCTTGTACTCCTGATCTTCCTGCTTCAGCCTCTTTAGTGCTGAGATTACAGGTGTGTGCTTTACACCCTTATTAAACCTAAAGTCTTGTCTTACTGTTTCTTTCACATAAATTACTTTGTCTCCAGTCGCTAGCCATCAATTTAATTTTCCCCCATTTTTATTAGTATATATGTGTGATACACATGGTTACATAGAGCTTGAGGATTTCGTACCTGTTTATATCGTGTGAACGTCACAATCCCGTCTGGCCTTCCTGTCCCATCCGTCATCCCCAACTCCCACTCTCACCGATTTGACTTTACTTGCTGGCCATTAGTACTTCTTTATTTGAGAGCTGTCTCTTCTTATGCCTATTTTTTAATCGAGTCTTTGATTTTAAGAAGTCTGTTTTTCTTCAGTTCTTTATGTAGTCTAGTAATTAGCCCGTCCAAGGCATAGATAATAAAAGTGTTTTTCCCATTCTATCTGTTCTCTCTTCGCTTTGTTAATAGTTTCCTTTGCTGTGCAGAAACTTTTTAATTTGATATAATCTCATTTGTTGATTCTAGGGGTTATTACTTTTGTATCAGGTGTCCCATTAAGAAAGTCTTTGCCGATGCCTACATCTTCAAGAGTTTTACCTATTTTGTGCTCCAGAAGGCTCAGTGTTTCAGTTCTAATATATAGATCTTTGACCCACTGCAATTTGATTTTGATACATGGTAGTATGTGTGTTCTAGATTCATGCTCCGTATGAATAACCAATTCTCCCAGTGCCATTTTTTGAAGAGGCTATCCTTTTTTTCCCCCAGTGTATGATTTTGGCCCATTTCTCAAAGATTACATAGCTGAGGGTACTTGAGATGATCTCTGCATCCTCAGTTGTGTTCCATTGGTCCACCTGTCTCTTTGTTTGCCAATACCATACAGTTTTTGTTACTGTTGCACAGTAATGTAACTTGATGCCTGGAATTGCAATGTCACCTGCTTTTGTCTTATTACTCAGGATTGCTTTGACTATTCTGAATCTCCTTTGGTTCCATTTGAATTTTAGGATTGTTTTTTCAAATTATGTGAAAAGAGTTGTTGATATATTAATAGGAATTTCTTTCAATCTGTTTATCAGTTTTGGTAGCATAGCCGTTTTGACAATATTAAATCTGCCTATCCAGGAACAGGAGATGTCTTTCTATTTTCTAATGTCCTTTTCAACTTCTTCCTCAACATAATATAGTTTTCTTTGTTGAAGTCCTTCACTTCCTTAGTTAGGTTTACTCCTGAGTATTTAATTTTTTGAGGAGCTATTAATGATGGGATTATTCTTCCGAGCTTTTTTTCTCAGAGAGGTCATTGTTAGCATAGAGGAATGATACCGATTTTTTAGTATTAACTTTGTGTCCTGAAGTCTGGCTGAATTTGTTAATTAGTTCTGAGAGTTTCTTGGTAGTTTTTGGGGTCTTCCATGTGGAGAATCATGTCATCTTAAAGAGGAATATTTTAACTTCTTCTTTTCCAATATATATTCTCTTTATTTTGTTCTCTTGCTTGATGGCTTTCTGGACTGGATAGAAGAGGTGAGTGTGGACAGCTTTGTCGTGTTCCTGATTTAAGGGGAAATGCTTTCAATTTCTTCCCACTTACTATAATATTTCAAGCAGGTTTGGCATGTATGGCTTTCATTAGTTTGAGGTAAAGTCCTGCTATGCCTATTTTCTTCATGGTTTTTACCAGGAATAGACATTGGATGTTGTCAGAGGCCCTTTCTGCATCTATTGAGATAATCATGTGGTTTTTGTTCTTGCTCTTATTTATGTGTTATATTACATTAATTGATTTATGCATGTTCAACTATCCTTGCATTCCAGGAATAAAGCTAACTTGATCATGATATATGATATTTTAAAAAATTTGCTAAATTCTATTTGCCAGTATCTTTTGAGAATTTTCTGTATCTATGTTCTTTAAGGAGATTGGTCTATAGTTTTCTTTCTTGGTTAAGTCTTTGTCTGGTTTTGGTATCAAGGTAATGCTGGCTTTCAGAAACAAGTTTGACAATGTTCCTTCTCTTTCATGAAACAGTTTGAGGAGCAATCATGCTAGCTGTTCTGTGAAGTACTGGTAGAATTCTGCTGTGAGTCTATCCAGTCTTGAGATTTTCTTTGTGGATAAGAAGCTTATATTGCCTCAATTTTTATGTTTGTTATGGGTCTTTTCAGGGTTTTTATATCATCTTGGTTCAGTTTTGGTATTTTGTATGTATCAAGAAATATATCCATTTCATTCAAGTTTTCCAGTATTTTGGAGTATGGGTTTCTTATAATTCTCTGAATTTCAGCAGTGTCCCTTGTAATTTCACCATTTCCACTTCTAATCATGTTGATATGAATTTTTCCTTTCTTCTTTTGGTTAGTTTAGTTAGAAGTTTATCAATTTTATTTGCTCTTTTGAGGAATTAACTCTTTGATTCATTGATCTTTTGTATTTTTTTGGTTTCAGTTTCATTAATTTCCTGCTTTGATCTTCATAATTTCTTTTCTTCTACTACTTTTTGATTTAGATTGTTTTTGTTTCTCTAGGACCTTGAGGTGCATCGTTCAATCGTTTATTTGTAATTGCACTTTTTAAAAAAATGTGTGCATTTTTTGTGATTTGGATCTGGAATGTCCCCAAAAGTCTCATGTATTTGAATGTGACAGATTGTCTATGAACCATGTGCTGTTTGGAGATTGGGGCCTAGTCTGGATGGGTGGATTACAGGCATGTAAATTGGGTTACAGATGTGTAGTGGGGGCTTACCACACCTCCCACACCTGGATCTAGGAGGAGCTGATCACTGGGATGGAACCTGGAAGGATGTATAAGCTGCTTCCTGCCTTCCTTGGGGGACGAGTCTCAACTTGCCTTGACTTGGCTTCCTGTTTGTAATGTTGAGGAGCCGCCTCCACCTCTGCCTCTGCCATGTGCTTCCATTGCTGCCGGCTGCCCCTGAGTGGACTGTGACCTTCTGAAACTGAGAGCTAAAATAAACCTTTCCTCCCCTAAATGTGTGGATGTCGGGTATTGAGTCACAGCAATGAAAAAGTAACTGAGATAGCATTCATAGCTATAAATTTTTCTCTTGGCACTGCTTCCATCATGTTTCCATTGTTGCTTGACTCTAGGAAGTTTTTAATTTCTTCTGTAACCCATTCTTTGTCCAGTAATATGTTATTTAGTCTCCATGTATTTGTATAGTTTTTGTAGTTTCTTTTGTATCTATTTTCAACTTTATTCTGCTATGGTCTAAAAGTATATAAGGGACTATTTCAACTCCTTTGTAGTTATTTAAGCATGCATTATGGTGTATAATATGGTCTATTTCGGAAAATGTCCCATGTTCTACTAATAAAAAAGTGTATCTGTTGATATTGGCTGGTACACTCTGTAGATATCCATTAAGTCCCATTTTTCTATAGCATGGTTTAACTAATAATTCTTTTTAAATTTTGTCTAACTGGCCTGTTTATCTGTAATAGTGTATTGAAATCCCCTAGTTTAATTATATTGGCCCTGTTTGGAATTTCAAGTCCAGTAATTTTGGTTTTCAAAATTGTGTGCCCTGAATTTGAGAGTGTGTATATTGATAATTGTGAGTACTTCCTGTTGAATTTTTCCCTTTACCAGTATATAGCATCCATCTTTACCTGTACTGATCTGTTCTGGTTTGAAATCTGCTGTGTCTAAGAATAGTGGGGCTACCCCTGTTTGTTTTCTGGGTTCAGCTGCATAGATTATTGGTTTCCATTCTCACATTTTCTGTCTGTGTGTTTCTTTATTGGTAAAATGTGTCTGTTGTCAGCAACACATTGTTTCTTATCCAATCAGCTAGTCTGTGTATTTTGATAGGCAAATTGGGACCATTAACATTTAGTGTTATTATAGTCATATATTTGCTACTTCCTGTCATCATTATGATGCTTTAATGTTGATTGTTTGATATACAGTCATGTCAATTCATTCTTCTATTTCTGTTATTTTTTTTCTCTTGGGTCTTTGGCACAGTTGATCACCCTATCTCTGTCTTAGATTTCTTTAAATATTTTCTTCAATACTGGTTTACTGTTCATGAATTTATCTAGGTTTTCTTTATCATGAAAACTTTTAGCTTCTCCTTCTGTTTTGATGGACAGTTTTGCTGGATATAATAGTTTGGGTTGACATTTATGTCTTCTTAGCACATGGATGATGTCACTCCATGACTTCCTGCCTTTAGGATTTGTGTTGAGAAGTTTGCAGTTATCCTGATGGGTGTATCTGTGTAAGTCAGCCTCTGATTTCATCTTACAGTTTTTAATGTTCTGTCTTTGTGTTGAATCTGTGGGATTTTAATTATGAAATATTGTGGGAGGCTCTTTTCTGGTCGAGGTTATTTGGAGTTGTATATGCCTTCGGTAGCTCAATGTTCATTTAGTTTCCTAGGTTTGGAAATTTTTCTTACATAATTTCATCAAACATGTCTTATAAACCTTTTTTTCTGCCCGCCATTTTCTTCTGTTCTGAGGTTGTTTCTCTTTGAGTCATCTGTCAGCAGTTGTAATCAATCTCTTTCTTGCCTTTTTGTTTTACGTTCCTCACTACTGTACGGCCCAGTTTGTCACCTTCGTCTTTGTGATCTGACATTCTACCCTCGGAATGTTCATGCTGACTTCCCAGTTTTTGATGTGAGTTTTTTGTATTCTAGAGTTTAGCTTTCAATGTATTTCTTTACTGAAATATTCTTTTATGTCATGCAGTGCCCTGTTTTTCTCTTTACTTGTATCTTTTTGTAATCCTTACATTTATATTTTAAAGTTGTTTCTTTGGTTATATCCACTTTGAGCTTCCTTTGCATCACTTGTGTATCTTGTATGAGCTTTTTTGCCATTAGCATTTGTTGTTTTTTGACATCATTTTCTGTAGGTTCTGTTATTTGAAGACTCGTGGTATCAGCTTCTGGGAAAGTGGACTTTTTTGCAGGTGATTTATTGCCTTGTTTTCCCATGGTTCTGTTGCTGTGGATTGTGTTCAGGTGTTGACAATGGACTCTATCTTTACTATACTGATTCTTTTGCTATACTATTTTTACCCTTGGAGTTTCTTTCAGCTCATGCAAGCTTTAGAATTTAATTTCTTTCAGTTTATTCAAGTAATAATTTAAGGTGTCTTCTCAACGACCAACCTTCTGCTGGTTACCTAATATACTCCACTTTTAAAAGTATTTGTTGGCCTATGTTTTTGATATGAAGATCAACGTCTATGTCAAAATCCACAATTTGAATAAAGACTTATATTTATATTACAGTCTAAGATTAACAGAATATTGACAAAAATCTAGTAGCCAGCTTAATGCTACAACTCTTCTACCCATAACATTAAAAGGTACATTCTATACTTTCAATGTATCTATCTAAATAAACCTAATATTGACTTACTGAAATGTATTAATATCAATATTATATCACTGTCACTAACATAACATAGCTGTATATTACACTCCCAATGCTAACCCAAACTACCAAAAGTTATCTACTAATACTAGGCTTCATCCACTATACCTCTTTAACAGTGGAATGGATATTTGTGTGTCTATATTTAAACTTTCTACCACTAGCTATGAACTTATGATAACAAGATAATCCATATATATGCCCACCCTCATCTTAATGTTATAATAGTGATCTATGCTACTAATGGAGTTTTCTATACAGATGTTTTATAACTTATTAGAAGAGTTTGCTCAAGGTGTCACTAAATTATTGTTGAAAATATATTGAAAAATATACTTTTCTGATCTGCTTCTAGCTAAGCTGCATGCAGTTATTGCTTTCCCACTTGTCCATCTATCTGGCTGTGTGTTATTAATGTTTAACAATAGTATTAATGAGAGCGATTGCATTAGGAAGAGAGCCAACTAAAACTAAGGGTTAGCTTTGAGAGTGTAATGGAAAACAGAGTGATATTTACAGGTTACAGAAAAGCCTGACAGAACCCCAACCTCAGGTCAGAGGACAGCAGATAAATATAAGCACTGTAAGGGAGAGTGAGATGGAGTAGACATAGTTACGAGTGAAATAGAGTCTATTTTCAGAATCTATAGAAATGTTTTTGAAAAAGAATGTGAAGAGCCAGTTGAGAGAGGGATGGTAACAGATAGCAAATAACAGAAATACAAATAACAAAAACAGAGAAAGAAGAAAGGGCAGAAAGAAAAAAAAAGAATAAACGAAAAAAATCCACAAATCTCTTGCAGAACAAATACATGTTCAGTATATCCAGATAAAACCTTGTAAGAGAGGCAAAAGTCCAAAAACAAGAGAAAAATAGCTAAATAAAGAAGAGAAAGAAGAAGAAAGAAATTATCCCTCTGGGTTATTTGTGTGGGAAGGCAGCACTTTCAAGGCTTTGCATCCTGTCACCTGAGGGAGAAGATACAAAGGTTCCTTCAGCCTGTGACTCAGCAGGTGTGCTCTCCCTGTCTGCATGCTGCAGCCAGGATGACTCAGCATTCAGTCAAGCCAGAGGTCCAGGGGTGCTCCCAGTTATACCCGTAGCAACGCTGCTTTCGGCAGGTCTCTGAGTCAGTGTGCAGCAGTGGGGCATGGTGGGGTGCAGTGGTGATGCTGGTGTCGGCCAATGGTTCTTGTGGTGGTGTTTTCTGGTGCAGCATCCCACAGTGGTGGTGCCCAGTGGCAGTGGTGGCCCCCAGTGGTCGTGGCACAGGACAGCTAAGACCTTAGGTCCTGGGCTTCTAGCCCAGTCACATGGTCCAAAACAGGAGCAACCTGATGGAAGGATGTGGCAGAGGACAGCTGCTCAGTGCATGGCAGCTAGAAAGTGGAGAGAGAACGAGGGAACCAGGGACAGCAATACACCCTCAAAGGTACACCCTAGTGACGCATCTCTTCCAACCTGCCCACCTCCTAGTAGCACATTTAGCTATGGACTCATTGATAGAGAAATCTTTGATCAGTATAGCCCCTTATGATTCAGTCACATTCCCAAAGCCCCACCTCTGGACAGGGAGACTTTGGAGAAACATTCTAGATCTCAGCCATTGCAGTATACGTGTTTGTTCTTATACCAGTACATCATTCTATTTTCATTACTGTATCGTGGTGGCATAACTTGAAACCTGGTATTGTCATACTTCCTGCCTTGTTATTTTGTTTAGGATTGCTTTGGCTATTTGGGTCTCTTTTAGTTCCGTATGATTGTAGGGTTGCCTTTTCTAGCTCTGAGAAAAATGTAATTTTATTTATTTTTTTTCCTTTTCTTTCTTCTTCCTTTTTTTGAGACAGGGTCTCACTCTGTAGCCCAGGCTGGTCCTGAACTCACTGTTGTAGCCCAGGCTGACCTTGGATTCAGAACAATTCCTCTGCCTCAGCCTCGCAAGTGCTGGGATTACAGGTGTGTGCCACCATGTCCAGCTTTATGTGGTGCTGGTGAATTGAACTCAGGGCTTTGCACTTGCAAGGCAAGCACTTTAACTTCTGTGCCATTCCTTCAGCCCTGAAAAATGCAGCTTTAATAGGGATTGTTGTGAATTTGTAGGTAAGTTTTGGTAAAATGACAAACTAAGAACAAGGGATATCTTTTCATTTTCTAATGTCTTCTTCAATTTCTTTCTACAGAGTTCCATAATTTTAATTACATAGTATTTTTTCCTCACCTCATTGGTTATGTGGATCCCTAAGTATTTAATTTTATTTTTTGAAGCTATTTTGAATGAAGTCGTTTTCCTGATTTCATTCTCAGTGGTTCCTTATTGATATAAAGGGATGTTATTGATTTTGGTGTGCTAATTTTGTGGTTTTAGAGATTGAACTCAGGGTCTTTGCACTGAGCCTCATCCTTTACCCCTTTTTTGAGGTTTTGATTTTGAGATAAGGTCTCACTAACTCACTAATTTGTCAAGACTGGTCTTGAACTTGTGATCCTCTTGCCTCTGCTTCCCAGAGTGTTGGGATTACAGTCCTACACCACCAGGCCTGTCTCAATGTATTGAATTTTTTGCCTATACTTGGCTGAATTTATCAGTTCTAAGAATCTCCTGGTGGAGATTTTAGGATCTTTCAAGTAAAGAATCTTATTGTCTGAAAATAGAAACAATTTCACTTCTTTTTCTATTTATATCTTTTTAATTTCTTACTCTTGCCAAATTTCTTGGGCTAAAGAGTCAAATACTGACAGTATGTTGAACAGGAGTGGTGACAGGGGACACCTTGTTTTGTTCCTGATTTTAGAGGAAATGCTTTTATTTTTTTGCTATTCCATATAATGCTGGTTGTGGGTCTGTTATATATGACTTCTATTAATTTTAGGAAAGAGATTTCCATGCACATTTCTTCAGTGTTTTTTTTTTTTTTAATAATAAAGGGTTGTTGAATTTTGTTGAAAGCTTTTTCTTTATCTGTTGAGAAGATCATGAGGTTTTTAATCATTGGTTCAAATTATGTATTGTAGTACCTTCATTGATTTAGGGTCCATTGAAATGCCCTTGAATCCCAGAGTGAGGCTGGCTTGATCATGGTGTATCATCTTTTTGTTGAGTTTTTATCTGGTTTTAGCATCAGGGCAATGCTGGCTTCATGGAATGAATTTGGAAGCATTCCTTTTTCAATTACAGGGAAAGTTTGAGACATATTGGAGTTAGTTTTTCTCTAAAATTCTGGCAGAACTCAGTGGTAAATCCATCTGCTCCTAGCATTTTCTTCATTGGTAGAGTTCTTATTACTGCATCATTTTTATTGTGTGTTATTGGTCTGCTCAATAGTTTTATATCTTCTTGGTTCAATTTTGATATGTCAGTTGTGTCTAGGAATTTATCCATTTCTTCCAGATTCTCAAGTTAATTGGAATACAAGTTGTCAAAATAGTTTATAATAATCTTCTGGATTTCGGTGGTATCTGTTGCAATCTTGACTTTCTCATTTCCAATTTTTAACATTTGAATATGAGTCAACTACAGATGCAATAACATGTTAATTACATACAACTTGGAGAATTTGTGCCTGTATAAATCACTTTTGATCACTTTTTTCCATTTTTTTCTTTTACCCAATTTTCCTCTTTTCCCTTCCACTCTCAGTGTGTCTGCTCTAATAGTCATCTTCCCTGTTCTGACCTTCTTTCTTATGTTGAGCTCTTTTTATACATGCGCTTATGATAATCTCACATGAGACACCAAGTGACATTTGGTTGCATCTGATTTATTTCACTGAACATTACTGACTCAAGGTGCCCCCGTTTTCTTGCAAATGCTTCGTATTTGTCTTTCTTTATGGATGCATAACATTCCATTGTATGTCTATAGCCCATTTTCTTTATCCATTCTTTCAGTGATGAGCATGCAGGTTGTTTCTAGGATTTAGCTTTTATGAACTGTGCTGCTAAAAAATGAATGTGGATGTTTGCCCAGGGGAGTAATAGATGGGTCTAATGGGATTTCTATTCTCAGCTTTCTTAAGAATCTCCAAATTGCTTTCCATAGTGATTGAACCAGGTTGCAATCTCACCAACAGTGTAGAGGCATTCTTTTTTTCTCACAGCCTTTCCATCAACTGCTGATTTTTGAGTTCTTTATGCAAGCCACTTTTAATAGAGGGAGAGGGAATCTAAGTGTTGTTTTAATTTGTATCTCTCTTATGGTCAGAAATATCGAATACTTTTTAAGTGCTTGTTGGCTTTTGTATTTTTTGTTCTGAGAAGTTTCTCTTCATTTCAGTTACTCATTTCTTAATGAGGCCATTTATTTTGGTGCTTTTATTTTTGGAATTCTTTATATATTCTAGATATTAATGTTGTACCTGAGGCATAGTTGGCACAAATTGTCATCCATTCTGTGGGCTGTCCCTCAGTGTTTCAGTTTTGATGTCTAGCTCTTTGACTCATTTTGACTTGATTTTATTATAGAGAATGAAAGATATGGATCTATTTCTTTCTCTTACATATGGATATCCAGCTTTCCTTGCAACACTTGTTAAAGATACTGTCTTCAGTGAGTTGTTTTGGCCCTTTTGTTGCAAATCAGATGGCTGAAAGTGCTATTAATTTTTGAGTGTTGATTTTATAACCTGCTGCTTTGTTCAATTTGCTTATTAGTTTTAAGAGACTTCAGATGGAATGTATTGGGTTTTTATTGTAGAATATCTTGTTATGTAAAAGTAAAGATATCTTAACCTCTCTTTCAGTTTGTATTTCTTTTATTTCTTTCTCTTGCTTGATTGCTCTGGTCAAAATTTCAAGTAATATGTCGAACGGGAGAGTTGACAGTGGACATCCTTGTCTTGTTCCTGATTTTAGAGTAACAGCTTTTGGGTTTTCCCCATTTAGTATGATGTTAGCAGAGGAGTTGCCATAGATGGCTTGGAATCAGATTGAGGTAAGGTCCTAGTGTTCCTCTTTTCTTCAGAGGGTTTTTTTCTATTATGGATATTGAATTTTATCAAAGGTCTTTTCTGTATCTAATGAGATGGTCATATGATTTTTGTCTTTGCATTTGTTAATGTGGTGTGTTTAGTGACTTTTGTGTGTTGAATCATCCCTGCAACCTTGGTATGTAGCCCTCTTGGTGGTGATGTATGATCTATTTTGTGATTTGTTACATTCTGTTTATGAATGTCTTGTTGGGTAGTTTTACATCTATGTTCATTAGGAAAGTTGCTTATAGTTTTTCTTTTTTTGTTGGGCCTTTATCTTGTTTTGGTTTTATAGTTATAATGGTTTGAGGAATGACTTTGGCAACTTTCCTTACTTTTTGTTTTTTTGTTTTCAATATTTTTCTATTCCCCCATATATATATATATGTATATGAAATATTTAACATATTTAATATTCTGTGACTGACTCATTTTACCACTGATATCAGCACTCTTTAGCTCAGTTTTGCACCCATAGAATGGGCTGCAGTGGCCACATCTTGACGCCTCTTCTCTGGATTCATCAGAGCCCTTTTTGGGGTGATTTACCAAAAGTTCCTTTTCTTTTCTGCAGCTTGCTATATCTTTGCTGACATTCTTTAACATGGCCTCACTCACCAGTCCAAATAAGAAAAGAACTATAACAGTGAAATTCATAAGGCTAGAAAATGTGAGATTACATCAGTCAGTTTTCTTAGGATGAACTTATATCAAAGACAGACTTAAGGGGTTGAAGGAATGGTACAGTGGTAAAGCACTTGCCTTGCAGTGCAAGGCCCTGAGTTTGATTCCCCAGGACCACATAAAGCCAGATGGAGTGGCGTATGTCTATAATCCCAGTACTTGCGAGGCTGAGGCAGAATTTCTGTGAGTTTGAGGCCATCCTGGGCTATGTAGTGAGTTCCAGATCAGCTTGGGCTACAGAGTGAGACTCTGTCTAAAGAAAAACAAAAAGAAAGAAAAGAAAAATCAAGACCAAATAAGTGGTTATTAAGTGGTTAATAAGTGGTTATTAAGTTGCTACATTGAATGAATTTAATTCTATATCACAAAAGAATATTACACATAAAGCAAAAGATATAACAGCATACTTAGTTATTTCAGAATTTATTTAATTTTTATAAATTTTTTACTAACATTTCACTAATTATTAACATTTTGCCAGATTTGTTTTATTATTTTATCTACCTATCCATCCACAAATTCATGCATACATATTTTTAAAGATTTTATACCAATTCCCCATGTTGAATATAATTATTTTATTTTGCAAACAAATATAATATTTAAAATAATAATTATGGGAGGAGTTTCACAGATTTTATGAGAAAGCTAGTACTATTTTAGTGGGACCCCAATCAAATGATTCAAATATCAATCTATTTTTTTGTTACACTTTCTCTAGATATTTCTTTTCCTTCATGTTCTTTGAGGCTGTTTGTCTCTCTACCTCTCTCTAAGATTCCTTCAAGTGTTTTCTGCAATTTTGGACTAGTGGTTGTAAATTTCTTTAGGGATTTTTGGTCATGAAAAATATTTACTTCTTTAATTTTCAGGGATAATTTTGTTGAACATAACAACCTAGGTTGACACTTGCGGTCTTTTAAGGCTTGAAAGATTTTGCTTCAGGCTCTCCTGGCCTTTAAAATTTGCATTGAGAAATCTTAAATTGTGGTAATTTGAATGGGTTTACCTTGATAGAATAATATCTGCTTTTCTCTTGCTGCTTTTAATATTCTCCCTTTATGTTGTATTTCTGAGGCTTTGATTATGATACATTGTGGGGAGTCTCATTGCTGGTTGAGGTTGTTTGGTGTCCCGGCTTCTTGTACCTTGCATTATTTCAGTGAATAAATTCTTTATACCTTCAGTGCTGTCTCTTGCTCTTTCTCCCACACCCGTCATTCTGAGAGTGGTTCTCTTTGAATCATCCATCAACTTTTGCATCCAGCTACTTTGCTCATTTTTAATTTTGGAGTTGTGCCTAGTTATAGCATTTGTTTCCTTAGCCTTGTCTTCAAGGCCTGAAATTCTATCCTCACAAGGTTTGAGTCACCTTCCCTGCTTTCAAATGTATTTCTTTTATCCTGAATTTTAGCTAGATTAGTTTTAAAAGTTTCCACTTGTCTATCAAAATGTTCCTTTATATCTTGTATTTCCTTATTTACCTCATCCAACTTTGTGTTGTGTCATCTCTATGCTCAGTAAGCTTTATATCCATTAGGACCACTATTTGTTTAGTAACTTCTTCGATAAGCCCCCTGGTTATTGCTTGCATTTGTTTGAGAATATCTTGTTTGAACTGGTTGTTTGACTCATTTATTTGCTTTTTGACTTACTTCCCTATTTCTGGGCCCATGATACTAGTTTCTGGGGTCTTAGGAATTTCTGTGTATATCCTTTTGCCTTTTCTTCTTCCCATGTTTCTGTTGTTAAGGGACCTCACTTTAAAGGCCTAGCCGAGTGGATTTTTTGAATGAGTATGAGGGTGTATGTGATGAGCTGAAATTCCTCTCAGGTCCTGGCTTCCTTCTCTCATGAGTGGGGCTCTCCACCCTTGGAGGTGTGACTACTGCACTCCAGATATTCAGGGTGTTCACAGCCTCTCTCTCCTCTTCTCAGTTGTCTCTTGTGCCAGTTTTTAACTAGGCACTACTTAAGAATAACCCTCAAAACCCTGATGTGATCTTGTAACCTTTCTTTTACTTTAAACAGTTCAGTCTTGGACTGTTTTTTTTTTTTTTTTAAATGGCTCCTGTTTACATCATTGCTTGTTATGGCTGCTGAACACTGATTCTGATCTAGGGTCCAGGAGGCTTTTTCTAGGGGGCACTCACATTGTATTTGTAGTATGCACTACCTGCAGGCTTGTTTTTTGGAGGCTGGTGCTACCAGCTGCGGTCTATTCCTGCTTCTCCTGGATCTGCACTTACCTCAGTCTGAGGATCCAGCTATGGGCTTTCTTCTGTCTATGGATGCTGGCAACTCAAGGCTGGGCACAGTCAGCCTGGGACTTCTTCCTGGCTGCTGTTTTTCTCTGCTTTTGATATGTCTTTGGGGTTTCTGACCTTCCTTTGGTTTCCTTTCAATTGTTGGGGTGCTCCTTCCTCTTCTAGCTTCATCAGAAGTTCCAGACTCCTGGCAGGCTTTCCTCTGTCTGTGGATGCTGGTGGCTCACAGCCATTGGTAGTCAGCTTTGGAGTGGCTTCCTGGGCTGCTGTTTACCTCTGTTTCCAATGTGTTTTGTGGGCTTCTGATTATCCCATGACCTCTTTTCAATTGTTGGGACACTCTTCCCTGTTCTAGCTACATTGAACAGGAGATTTTTGACTATATTCTCAACTTTCAAAGTAGATCTACTAGGAGACATTTTGTAGATCTGTTATGTGGCCACTGTATTGACCAGAAGTCCATTTTTTAGTTTCCAGAGTTTGATTAGTATTATTAAATCTCCCCTGAAGTGGAATTCTGCCATGAATCCACCAGGTCCTGGGCTCTTCTTAGTTGCAAGTTTTTTTTTTATTACTTCCTCAATTTTATAGCTGGTTATCAGTGTACTCAGGCATTTTATTTCTTCTCGCTTCAGTTTTGGATTTTGATATACATTTATAAAGTCATCCTATTCTTTTAGGTTCTTAAATTTACTGGAGCATATGGGGCTGGAGGAATGACTCAGTGGTTAAAGTGCTTGCCTAGTAAGCACTATGTCAAGCACTAAGTACCAGTGTTCTATTCCCTGGCACTGCATGAACTGGGCATGGTAGTGCATGCCTGTAATCTCAGCCCATGGGAGGCTGAGGCAGGAGCATTTCCATGAGTCCAAGGCCAGCCTGGGCTCCATAGTGAATTCAGGACCAGCCTGTGCTACATAGTGAGACTCTGTCTCAAAAAAATTTAGTGCAGTATAAATTTTCAACATAGCTTATAAATCCTTTAGATTTTGGTGCTGTCTGGTGTAACTTCACCTTTTTCATTTCTAATTGCATTGTTTGATAGCCAACTGAAGGAATTTGTTCATGGTGCCACTATATTATTGATAATATTATATACCTTAAACTACATTACTAATTTGTTACTACCTACATAGTACACAGATAATACATCTCTACTAGTCTATCTACATGGTTTTAAGTTACTGGTACTTAGCAGTTCTACTAAAAGGCACATTAGAGTAGGGAGAGAATAGACTAAGATCAGTAGTTGACTTTAGGCATGAAATAGGAAGTAGAGAGATATTTATACAATAGAAAAAATTGATAGTACTCCTACCCAAGTGAGAGAGTAACAGATGGAGAAAAGCACTATTAGCAAAATTCAGATGAGTTAGAGAAAGTTGTGAATGAAGTGGATAGAATATAACTTCTGGATCTGCAGAAGAATTTTTAAAAGACGATATTAGAGTTAATCAAGACAGGGAGAAATTCAGAAACTAACAAGGAGACAGAAGCAGGTAGAAGGGAAGGACAGGGAAAGGGGAAAAATAAGAGGTCAAAATAAAATAATAAAACCTAATCAATTGCTGGAAAAGTAAGAAACTGAAGAACAACAATAACAGAAATAGATAAGCAAGACAAAAACCAAAACAAATGAAAGCAAAGCTAAACAAACCAATAAACAAAAAATTACCCCCCCCCCCGTATATATATATTTTTTCAGTGTAACTATTTTCAGATGCTGGATCTCTGTGTCTCTCAGCATTCCAGTTAGCCACCGGTCCTGGGGATTTCCTAGTAGTCTGTGCACAGTTTCTATCCAGTCCCCGTGACCTCTAGAGGGCGCTCTGACACTCCTCTCTGAGCTCACCAGGAGACACTGGTTGATACTGCAATTCCCCCTCCGTACGTAGCTCCTTTTCTGCAGTTGTCTAGGTCGTCCTCCATGCACAAGCAGTCCTCAACCGCTAATAGAGGCCAAGTCCTCAAATACGGAGTAATGTGCCAGGAGGCAGACTCCTTGCTAGATTCTCACAATTCACAGCCCTTGGCAGGTCCAGGGTCCAATTTGTATATACAGCGCTGGCTGCTGCTGACCCCTTTAGGGTATGTGGGTGGGTCTGGTAGGATAAAAGGCTCACCGTTCACTTCTCTTATTTCTCGTGCTGGTGTTTCTTTTAGAGTTGGTGCTGCGTAGATTGCTGAATTCCACGGCTCACTGTGTCTTCCACGTTGGAGACGACAGGCAGCTTCACGGCAGTGTTGTGATGTGTGGGTGCATAAAAGCCGCAGCGACCTTCCGAAGCTGATCTCTTATTCTGAGGCACATCTGGGAGAACACTGGAGAGCGTTTCTGCTGCCACCTGCTCTCGCTTCTGTGGGGTTGTGCGGGCCGCGCTCAGGACCCAGCCAGCCCGTGATCATCCAACTTTGGTTCTACCGCTAATCCTTAGGTTTTGTTATAGTCCCAAGATATATTTTTCTCAGGCTATCTACCTCGCTAGTTGATTTCTTTGGGAGTAGCCTTCCTGGATTTCCTACTCCAGTGCCATCTTGACTCTGCCCCAAGTAGTTTTTGTTGTATAACTTTGGGCATTTCAGGGCTAGGTGCGTAGCTCAGCAGTGCGTGTAGCAGGCACACAGCCATAGGCTTCATACCCCAGCATCACTTTAGCTGGGTGTGGTGGTGCATGCTGGTACTCCCAGCACTTGGGAGCCTGAGGCAGGAGGATTGCTGTGAGTTCAATGCCAGACTGGGTTATGCAGTGCGTTTTGGACCAGCCTGGGCTATAGAGCAAGAGCTGGTCTCAAAAACAAGTAAGAAATTGGGTCTGTTGAAGTTTAATGCACATGTATTTATGAGTGTTATCTCTTTTTGGTTAATTGCTCTCTTTACCAATGTGTAGTGATCTTTTTTTCTTCTGACCCATTTTGAAGTTGGTTTTGTCAGAAGTTAGAATGGCTACTCCTGCTTGCTTTCAGTCTCCAACTCTTTTGAGTATCACTTTCCACTCTTTGATTTTGAGTTTGTATTTTTTTTTTTTTTGGTGTGGATGAGCTTTGTATTTTGCAGGGATTATGTAATAGTTGGATCTTACAGTCTGCGTCTTTTGATTGGATGGTTAAGACCATTTACTTTGAGTGTGTTATTGAAAAGTATATATTGCTTCCTCTTGTTGTATTATTTTTCCAGTGCTTGATTTCTGGTTTGTTTTGTTTATCCACTCCCCCAGTGATACTTACTCTTCCTCTATGTGTGCTGTCCTCCTCCTCTGTCATACGGCTGCCTTTAAATATTTCCTACAGTATTGGCTTGGTGGTGATGAAGTTTTCTAGTTTATTATTATTGTGAAAGGACTAATTTTCCTTAGATTTTGGAAGACAGAGTTGCAGGATATAGTAGTCTGGGCTGGCAATTATTATTATTATTTTTTTAGGGCTTGAAAAACTTCACTTCCAGATTTTCTGGCCTTTAAGGCTTGTGTCGAGAATTCTTTTATTACTCTGATGAGTGTGTCCCTGTCGGTCATTTGTTGCCTCTCTCCAACAGCTTTTACGATTCTCTGTTTTGAGTTTTTGGCATTTACCTGTGTAATTTACACATTGTAAAGAAGTTCCTTTCTGATAATGTCTGTGTAAGGTTCTAAATGTCTCCTTCTCCTGTGTATCAGTCTCATTCCCTAGATTAGGAACTTTTTCTGCATTTATTTTTGAAACCAAGTTTCGCTGTGTAGTTCAGGCTAGTTCTGAACTCACTATGTAGCCCACGCTGGCCTCAAACCCACAGCAATCTTCCTGCCTCAGCCTCCCGAGTGCTGGATTCTAGGCATGTGCCACCATACCCAGCTTATGTGGTGATGGGGAATCAAACTCAGGTACTTAGTGCTTTCTAAGTAAGCACTTTAACTGCTGAGTTCTTCCTCCAGTCTCCTTACTGCAGTTTCAGCAAATACATTTTTTTATAGCATTAACCTCTTTTACTTCTACTCCTCCAATTGTGATGATTTTCTTAGGAGCTCTTGAATACTCTTTTAATTGACTCTCGTTGTTTTTTGATTATTAATAACTAAAAGTTCTATTTAATCTATTTTATCTTCAATTCCTGATACTATTTCTTCAGTCTTATCTTGAGTACTTATCAGACTTTCAATTGAATCATTTCTAGAATTATTTCTTGAGGACTGAGACTGAGCTCCGTGGCATAGTGCTTGCCTGCACACTCAAGGCACTGGGTTCAATCCCCAGTATGAAAACTAAAGGAAAAGAACCCCCCACTAGAATTACTTCTTGATTTCTTCTCAATCCTCTAACTCTTTACTGAAGCAGTCTTTCATATTCTGAATTGTCATTCTTAATTTCATTAGCTGCTTATTTGTCTGTTATTGATCTCAAACATTTCAAATCCTGTTTTTTTTAATGCTTCATCTGGAATTTCATTTCCTTTATTGGCTGTAGGATCAACTTTTGGGGAGTTATAAATATTTGGAGTTATCTTTTTGCCTTGTTTTCTCATGATTCTAGTGATTTTTGTATTGAATACACTTTGTATTAAATAGATTACTTGGCATAGGAAACTGCCAGTACCGTAAAAATCTCTTTAGCAAGAGATTCCTCTCCCTGTTATGTATCCTTGGCTTTGAGTGTGATTGACATGCAGACACCTGTTTAGTGTAGTCAAACTACTGGATTTAATCCCTAGCCTGCATGGTAAGGAAAGAACAATGCCTGGTAATATCAACAAAAAGCCAAGTGTACATCTGTGTAATTTAGCACTTGTTTACAAAGTTTTCAACTCTTTCAGTAACTCAGAATAGCGAAAAAAAAGATTGGAAAAATAAGAACAAAAAATTGAGAGAAGGGGAGAGAAACAAGAGAGGAGAATGAAGGAAAAAAATAGGTTTTGACAATAATATTATTATACCCAGAAATAAGAGGTAATATTATGGGAGAGAAATAAAAAAGAAAGAGGAAAGAAATATGAAGGGAAAAAGTGGTAGAAATTATTTTGATACTGAATCCAGTTAATAAACTAGTAGAAACACAAGGTTAGAGACCAAAGAAACAGCCTTTGCTGAGGAAAGTGTTGAGATGTCAAGGCAAAACACAACAGAAGCAAAGCAGTAATTAATACCCAAACATATGCTCCACAAGTGCTGGTAAAATCATTTTACTTATTTATTTATTTATTTATTTATTTATTTCTGTGTGTTGTTTTGTTTGTTTGTTTGAAACAGGGTCTTGCTCTGTAGCCCAGGCTAGTCTTGAACTCACTATGTCACCCAGGCTATGCTTGGAGTCATGGCAATCCTCCTATCTCAGCTGGGATTACAGGTGTGCGCCACCACGCTTAGTTTCATGTGGTGCTGGTGAGTTGAACTCAGAGTTTTGTATACTGGACTAGAAATAACTGGATAAAATAGCAAGTAGTAAAATGAAAATTTAGAAGTGGACTCCAATAGAAGAATTGTAGTGCCCTTGCTTACCACTATGTAGTTTTATCAATCCTAATATTGGGATAAATACTTAGAAAAAACAAGATGATTTCATATTTTTGGGAGTAGAAGCTGCATTTTTAAAATTTAGTATCAGTAGTTTATTTTCTGGGAAATATTTTCAGCAGTGATGTACAGAAATGTATCCTACTTCCAACACATTATTTCTGATTATACTGGTTACTTACGACTTTTCATATATGTGCTATTATCATTTTCTAGCTTATATATGGTTACACATCAGCCTACATCTGTTTTCTGCTAGTTGTACAAGGCATCAGGCAGGAGAGAGCTCTAAGATGGTTTTCCTTTCAGATTCTGTCTAAGTCTGGAGAGGTGAGCTGGAGGAATAGCACAGAGGTTAGAGTCAGACTGCGCTGTCTCTTTAGTTAACATACTTACCTTTCTAATCACCAGTGTTACCGGTACTGTCAGTATCACCGGGATTTCATGTAGGGGTTGGTACTCTCAAGAAATAGTTCTGTGATTTCTTCTCATATAACTGTGTGCTTGTTTTGGAAGAATATTTCAGAGCCATTTGTGAGCACAGGCTATCTCCAGTCTGCTGATGTTAGGAATTCTACTAAACCACCTTCCCTCTCCCTTCCACTTGTTGTTTTTGTTACTGTATGTTTGTGATACCTAACAATTACATTCAGCTTAGGAAACTGGTGCATATACAAATCTCACGTTCATCTTTTGAGTCCTGTTAACTCTTTGCATCTCTCTGGTTGGTCTGCAGTTGTTTTCTGTTTTTACCTTTGTTCTGTTTGTTCTCTTATCTCACTTCCATTGGTAATGTGATTAAACACCAAGGATTATGAAAAACAAGTGATCATGTGATACTCTGGATGTTATCTTCCTCTTAGGGAAAATTTATATAGGCAAGTTATCCTAGGAATCTGAGATCTTTTTTTCTCCTAATTAGTCTTTTTATTAGTATATGTGTGTGACAATATTCAATTTGAAAAATTTATATCTCTATCTATCTAATCTATCTATCTAATCTATTTGTCTATCTCATCTTGATCATTTTTACTTTCTTCCCCACTTCCTACCCTGTCATCTCCCCCACTCTCCATGTTCCTGTCTCTCTCCACAAAATTATTTCTTTGTTTCCTTAATTAATGAGTATTTGAAATGGTACTTGAGTTTCAGTAGCTGAAGTTCTGTGTGTGATTTGTCCTTGCTCTCATAACAGGCAAGTCCTTACCCTGGGACACTTAGCTACTACTCCCCATTTCCCTGATTTGGCCCTGAATTGAAGCCTTGTCCTCCAATCTCTGTGATTGTTTAAGCTTTCCATTAGCTTCTCAGCCTCTCAACTGTTTCTTCTGAAACATCGGCAGAGTTTTCTGCAGAAAAGTGGTTCCGAATTCCAGTGTCATGTGCTGGGATTCCTTATTTTCTGTCCCATGGCTATGTAATTTGTTAGTGCTTTCCTGTCTCTCTGATGATTCAAAGGACGAAAAATATCTGTTCAGCTTTTTAAGTGGTTCTCAGCAAGTGGCTTGGTGTGAATCACCCAGCTTGCATTGATGAAGCAGAGTCCGCTTTTAAATGCCTTGGACACTTAAGGAGTGTATTCTTGCTACAAAGAATTTTGAGAGTGTAAAGCAAGCGAGATGAGAATATTTATTTAAAATTTCTCTAACTTGAATAAAACATATGACATTTTATAAAATAATTTATTTTTATGATTGAACTATCTACCACCTTCTGTTTTTTTGGTCCCCAATTTTCTTTCAAATTGCCTTGACTTATAGATGGGTTCAGAAACTATATGTTGAAAAATATTAATCTTTTAAAATTTCTTGGATTTTTAAAACTCCATTTAGAAACTAACTCTAGCTACTCAGGTCTGGGATCTTGATGACATACACTTGTGAACCAGGATGAGCATCCCCTGAATGTTGGAGAGATGAGAAGGTTGAAATAGAGTAAAAGATAGATGAAACTCATGAAGAAATATACAGGCTTCCTCATGTCTTCCACTCACCACTCAAAAAATTTCCTCTCTGAGCTCATTTCTGCTCCACTGTTATAAAGATTTTGTCCTTTTAGTGCAATTCTTCTCACTCAGCAGGCGGAGCTCACTGTGGGTTATGTCACCAGCATTATTACCATATTATAATCTCTGTCATATGATATTATGTCATCATTGCTTGTCAGTGACATCATCTTCACTAAACGTGATAGTGTGGTGTGTCACCAAAATGAGAAAAATCAAGCTAATTTTATTCTTGCTGTGTTGCTGAATGTGAACACTCGGTCTATGGTTTTGTTGTTGCTGTTGTTGTTTTTGAGGAAAGGAGCACTGGAAACAGGTAAAACTCATGTGGAAACCATCCCTGCTCCAGAGATGTGCAAAAACTAGAAGCCGATTTTTCCCCACATGTGTATAAAATGGCTAGGAGTGAAATGAAATTTCAGAAGTGGACTCCAATAGAAGAGTTTCTGCGTTGTCACCTACCCCTATTTAGATGTACCATTCCTAATACTTGAACAGATATACTTAGAGAAAACAAGATGATTTCATATTTTGGGGGGGGGAGAAGTTGTACCCCATCTTTTTTTCATTTAGTAATACCAGTTGTCTATTTTCTGGGAAGCATTTTTAGCAGTGATGTATGTATATGCACCCTACTTACACATTACTTCTGATTACACTGGTTACTTATGACTTTTCATATATGTGCTATTATCATTTCCAGCTTATATCTGCACATTATGTGAAATATTTCTTGAGTGTTGATGAGAAAATAAATCACTGATATGAGAAACGCTGGCATTATATGGTATTCATCTGGAATTATTCAACCTTTCACAAAGAAATGAGAAAGATTATAGGATTAGAACAAATCCCGGATGCCTTTTCCTCCCTGCCCATCTGTATTCATTACAGTAGAAAGATAGACAAATGGAGGTATTGGTAGCTGAGTCTTTAAAGCTTTATTACAATTTAGAAGCATTAAAAAAGGAGAAAATGGAAAAATCTTATCAAAGCCTGGAAATGATCATCATATTGAACAGATGAATTTTCCATTTAATGACAACAAAGAATGAAGCCAGGTGCTGTAAAGATAGGACTTCGTTATAGGTATCATTCAGTATCTCAATTCCAAAGAATTGAGTGGAGGGTTTAAAAGCCTCTGTCAAGATGTAGAACTGATAATTGGACCCATCACTGAAGAAAACGAAATGGGCTTGTGATTTGCAATTCCACTTAAACATCACTGGACAAGCCCAGGGTCTCAATAATGCTCCCTCCAGAGTTCGCTGTGCTGCTACTCGGGCTGCTGTAGGGCTCTCTGGGCCCCAGGAATATGTGCGGAAAAAAGGACAGGGCCAGAGGACCGGAAACTGCCACAGGAAATGCAGGCGCTGCCATTTTGTTCTCCTAGTATCCGTTCTTCTTCCTGATCCCCAAAGTTCCCTCTTTCTAAATCCAGGAGTCCACCTTTGCCAACACAGCCTTTGGGCCAGGGGAAGGTGAGCCCACCTCTAGTTCTTAAGGATCTGTGGATCTGTGGCTGGCATGAGGGTAATTCCGTTTTTTCAGCTACAGTAATTGACTGTAGAATAGTTAGTTGTATGTCACAACAGACATTTGCTGGCGACCTTGGGCCTTAGTAGTCTCTTTGGCTTTAAGAAAGGACCACCAGAAGAGATGCCTTCTTTCCTTCTGGACAAAGGGATGATGCTGGTATAAAACTGCTGTGGCTAACTCAAAGCAGACACCTGGCAAGAGACATCTGAGAGGAATAAGCCAGAACTTTGATCCAACTATAACCAGTTCGCTGCTTGTAGAGCTGGGAATAAATGCACTTGCTGAATGGTTGTGTCAAATTAGACAGACTGTTTCTTGCAATCAAAATTGTCCTTGCTGATAGAGAAAGGCAGTCCCCTAAAGCATAAGGGGTTCCCAATTCAAAGGATTCCCTGCAAGCTTTGTTTTAGGACCCTTCTCTGGCCCAGGTTTTTATTTTTATTACTACTTTTAAAAATTTGTGGTCATACTCTTCAAAGTTCTTTGGTTTATAAGCCTAGAGCACTCCGTGCCTTGCTAGAGTAGATCTTCTGGATGAAGTCTGGTCTAGATACTCAACCCTGGCATCCAAAGTGCCTGCCATAGGGTCTTAGCGCCTTGTTTGCTGCTTTACACATGACTCAATCCGCATAAATTAAGGGAAGAAAAATGTATTTTGGCTTGTAGTTTCACAGGAGAACAGCTGCTCATGGTATCGCAAGAAGAAGGATTGGCTTTGTGGAAAATCTGAGGGAAGAGTATACTCTTCCAGGCTGTGCCCTCAGCATTCTGTCACACTCTCAGTAATTCACCCCTCCAAAACAGGCCCCTCATCCTAACCACACGTGAAATCTATAGGTAACACACAGCATCCAAATACATGAGGCTCTGGGGGGCCTTGCAGATCCAAACCACAACCCCTGGCCATCGCCTGGGTGTGGAATCCAAATGGAAGGTTCCCTCGTCCCAAACACAATGTCTAAGGAAAAGATCTCTTGATGGAGACACAGCCTCACTCACACGCTCCCTCCTGGCTTCTCTGTTAAACAAGTTTTTGTTCAGGCAAATGATCAGGTTGGGGGGAAGCCTTTTGGACACTCATGAGCCCAAAGTGGAAGCTATTAGCAAGAGGCAATTTGGCAATGCTCAGACATGACAACAAAGCTGGCTTCCTAAGTCATCTCTGTATAGGCTCAAGTGAGAAGAGTTGAGCTGCAGGCCAAAGATGAAATGTCTAGAGTGAGACCATGGTATGCTACGGATCAACTTTTACAATGAGAGATGTGTGATATAGAATATTACAACCTTGCACTGCTGTTTAGTGTTACTCCAGTTAATTGTCAACTTGACTGGATTATGACAGTTCTGGAAAAGCCTCATAGTAGATCATGTGGGCAGTATACCCGTCAGTGGCTAACAGTTGATTGTGCTGATGGGAGGAAGGGCTCAGTTGGAAGCAGGTCACTGGGGGCATGTGTTTGGAGGCATATCTGTGGTTGAGGCTCTTCCGTTGTGTTCTGCTTCCCAGCTGCCATAAAGTGAGAAGCTTGTTCCACCATGCCTTCCTGCCATGGTGTTCCTGGCTTGGAGCCAGCTGACTGAGGACTGAGACCTCAGAAACTGTGAGCCGAAATAAGCCTCTCTGAGCGTCAGTTATTGTATCCCAGCTGTGAGAAAGCTGACTCATATAAGTGCTCTCCAGCCAATACCAGTGGTTTTCACTCTTGCCTGGGGAGTTGGAGTGGGTAGAAGAGAGTACTTGAAAGGCATGAGGGCTTCTTGTTGTTACAGTGGGACTTGGTTGTTTTAGCTCCAGAAATACCAGTCTGACAACTACAAATACTTTCAAGACAATTCAAAAATTTACTGTAAATTCTATTTCTGAATGAGGATGGCTTTCATAACACACTGCAGAAAAAATTTAAAGGTCTTTTATCTACTACCTTTGGAAGATTTTACTCATGATAATCTTATTCTCCCAAAATTCTACAGAACTTCAAAAATAGCCCTTGTTGGTCTTTATTTTGTTATCTCTGATCTCTTACCTTCTCGATCTATTTTTCTCTCTGGAGTAAAACTTGGCATTTTAAAAAAATAAACATTACTATTCAAGCCCTAGGATTCTCTCAGTTTTCCTTATTACTCACTACTCAGATCTGTACGATAAGGTTCAGGAATATAAATAATTATAAAAGAAAAATTTACCCATAACATCACTTTTAAAATTTGAATTTATTTCCATTTTGACATCACTTTTGATGTTACCATCCTTGTTTTTTTTGAAATGGCTTTTCAAAGTCATTTCCTACCACAGACAGACCAATATGTACAGTACTCTTCTGCCACCAAATATTTTAAGCAGTGGAGTGGAGTTATAAAACTTGCATTTTAGAAATGTCATTCTGATTGCTGTTTGAAGTATGAGTGGGATTTTACTTAGCTGGGAGGAGAGGAGATAGAAAATTAATGAATGAATGAAAGATTGTCCAGAAAACAGATGCTGATGATTTGGACTATGGCTATAATGAAGGAGAAATAAGCTAAAATACTTGAGATTTATTTATATTTTTATTTTTTCTGAATAGGGAAGAAATCAGGTTGTCTAGAATATGGAATATAGACAAAAGACAGAGTGTATAGAGTAACATGGAGATTTGTGTTGGGTGTGTTGTTTGAGGATCGAAGGGCATCTAGCTGAAGTACTCATTCAGCATTCAGCTAAGTGTAGGAGTCCAGGATAGAGATATGGATTTGGGAGCTGGCAGCTTAGATGGCTGTGGAGCGCATGAATTTTGATGAGTTTCTCTCAGGAAGGCAGACACACCTGGGGGTGTCAGGGAGACGACTAAAGAACCTCAGGGGCACTGTCATCTAACAGATGAACAAAGAAAAGTTGAGTGGAAACCAGGAAAAATAGAATCAAATCAGACCAAGGGAAGTAGAATCCTAATCATCTGTTTATTGATCAGGCCATTGCAAATCCACTGCTCAATTCTGAGTACTGTCCTTTCCCAAGGACATCAGTAGTCTCAGTGTACCAAGAGCGAGTCCTTCTCTTTACTGAGAAATCTGAACTGGTGTCATGAGCCGGTGGCAAGGGCTCTCATTTGGAGAGCAGGTGTTTGTAGAAACCTATTTACTACATAGAAGAAGGATTTTGGGTGGTTTTGATAGTTTCAGAAAGAATTATAAGAAAGTTACAAGGAAGCACATTTCTGTTGATACAAATAATGGTTTAACAAGCTGCTAAAAATGGAAATGTTAACTTGTTTGGAACGAGCACTGGTTAGTAGAAAGAAGTGCTTGCGTAGGTGCTAGAGGCTCTGAGTCAGGCACAGTGGTGCAGGGTGCTTTCCTGAGGAAGACCTGACCACAGAGACAGCTTCTGGTCTTAGAAGTCAGTGGTTCTGTGAAGTTGTCCTCCTTCTCTCTACTTGTACATATTTAATGCCTCTTTCACAGGCCTCTGTACACATAGGGCCCGTGTTGGGGTTATGCAGCAAGCTCCGGTGAACAGAGGAGTGACGTTTTATTCTTGGGAGGCTCTAAGTAAACGTGATGTGACTCCCCACAGCATTCACATCTGCACTCATGAATTTTGTTGATAATTCCCTTGGGAGAGACTGTCTCAGTATTGAGTCAGTTTTGTGGCCTTGAACTGAGACAGTTGACAAGACATCTTATAATGAGAATGCGAGGACAGGATACCCTGAGGGCGTCACGTACATTTATATCAAAATGCTGTGAAGGAAAATCAATGTTTTGCTTCTGGAAGTGAAAATCCAAACCTCGTCAAATTACTAAGGCTGAACATTTTGTTTTCAAACACCAGAGATGGAGCCTCCTGCCCATCGCCTCTGTGCTACCCCCCCCCCCCCCCCCCCCCCCCCCCCCCCCCCCCCCCCCCCCCCCCCCCCCCCACACACACACATCTGAGCTCGTGCTTCCTATCTCTCTGGGTATAAAGTGATGGGCTAGGCTCCAAGTGATGCTGCTTTGAGGTGAGTTGATTCTTCCTTCAAGTCTTTTTTTCAGAGCTGCCCAGAGAACACTCTCCTCATCACCCAATGTAATTTTTGTGCCATTTGATATTTGATTTCCTTTTGGCCTGGATGATATTTTTCTTTAATGATGGTCTTTCATGGAAACAGAATCTCAGACCAAGATCTGATTGAGTGGAAGAGTTTTTGGGGGTTGGTCTCAAGAAGCTCTGTTAAGATGTACAAGAGTGAAGGGGGAAGGGAAGGAAAGCAACTCGCTTGGTGTGTCAGCCAGCAGGTGCTGCCAGGCTATTTAGGGCCAAGCCTTGCTGGGTCACCGGGGAGACCATAGGGAGCTGCTACATCCAACGCAGGACGCAACGCAGGTGCTTAGCCACCACTTCCCATCAATCCTGGGTGAAGGCAGTCTCTGCGTGGATAAGTGTCTTCTATCTGCCAGAGACAAACCCTCTGTTTTGCTTTACAGAATGTGCCCTGGAGTCAGAGTGGCAGGGGATTGAAAGTACCCAGAGGATTGGAAAGGTGCTGACAGGTGTTTGCTAGAGAACTTCTATGGTGCAGAGCATTTTACTCATTTATTTTTATCTGTCTGACACTGTCATATAAGCTTCACAAAGACAGGAACTTTTTCTGTTTTGCTTACTGAAATAGGGACTTAAAATAGGGACTCTGAGCTATTCAATCAGTATTTAACAAAATATTAATTAGTGTCTACCTTAGAGTCATAGTCAAAAAAGATGTTTTCGCTTGGGCATGCCAAACTGCACAAAATGACTCCTTGATGTTTTAAATCAACAACAATTCTAGAGCATTTCCAAAAATAGATACAACTGTTAAACTACCTATCTTGCACTTGTCTAGAATGTTTTTCCTGCTGGTCATTTTTTTTTCCAACCTAGGTTCTGAGTATTTGTTACTAAATATTTGGTGTACCTCTCCACTGTATCTCTTTGAATCCCAGCTTTCTCACTTCCTGCTGTTTCTTAACTTATCACGGCACTGGCTCGCACTTGCCTTCTCCATCCTTTGGCTATAATCAATCCAAATTTCAGTCCCATCCCTACCTCAGCGCTCAGTCCCCTCTCTTTTCAAAACAAGGTAGATATATTTACTCTTTGTTCTTGAAAACTCTGATTCCTACTGTATTTTAAAATCTCAGTCAATAGACAATTGTTTGTTTTTGAGTTTCTGTGACTTGCATATAGCCATGCCTCTTCTCTTCCATTAGTGCCCTTAGCCAAGAGTTAGATTAGAATGAAAATCTTTTCAAATTGTATCATCACAATTTCTACCTTGGAATTTTTTTCCTATGGTCAAATCTGCAGGAAGCCAAAATGTATAAACACACTGACCATAGCTCTAATCATTCTTGTTAATAATTTTTGCAGTGGTTTCTAATTGGAGACTTTTCTATACCCAGCTCAGGAATATATGCTGTTTTTCAATTAATCATGGGACGACTAAAGTGCTTCCCTAAAGAGGGGGAAGTAATTTATGCAAATGTAATACATTTTTTTAAGTGTAACTGCAGGGTAGAGACATTTGTTTTATACAGGCACATCTGGCTTGGAGATAAAACTTTAAGAAAAGGCAACTTAGGGACTTTTGGTAAATTAGGTTATCATCATTATCTAATAACATTTTTGAATATTATTTATCATGGGTTGTAAAGCTAAGCATTGTGCACACCAAGGTAACCACAGCCAAATACAGGTAAGAGAACTAACAATGGCTGGTAAGTTCTGAACCCCAATTCCTCAAGGCTTACTAAGGTGGCCTTTGAGTAGGAGAACTAGTATTTCTGGGGCCCTGTGCCCCAAATATGACATTTATTTACTTATTGAGACAGGGTCTCACTCTATAGCCCAGGCTGGTCCTGAACTCACTATGGAGCCCAGGCTGGCCTTGAGCTCAACACAATCTTCCTGTCTCAGCCTCCCGAATCCTGGGATTATAGGCATATACCACCACTACGCCCAGTTTATGTGGTGCTGGGAATCAGGGACTTAGTGCTTGACTTAGCACTTGCAAGGCAAGTGCTTTGACTGTTGAGCCATTCCTTTAGCCCCAACGATGACATTTAGACATAACATATCAGCCAAACCACTAGGACGTGTGCGGATCTGCTAAAGCCCGAGACCTTTGTCTTTCCAACATACATGCAAATGAACAAACCTGTGATTGTGCAAGTGCTACAAAACAAATTGGACAAGTAGAGAAAAAGTATTTACATTATGTTAGAAATTGGAGAAAACAAAATGTACGTTTTTATCTATAAGCTCCCTTGGTATTCCGTAAAGGATTTCTCTCAAGTGAGACAATGAGCTCGCTGGTGTGATAAATTAGCAGACACCTTCTTTGGCATGAAGTATTCTTGTGTTGCAAATCACCGATTTTATTAGACTGCAGCTCTAGCAGCAATCTAGTGCTGCCTCATGAAAAATCCATAACAATTCAATCTAATTTTAATGATTTTGGAAAATAATAGCGGATATTTGAGAACAGCCCACTCGCTCACATTCCTATTTATAGTGTGTCTTGTGAGTGTGAACGTGATTCATGAACTTCTGCTGCTCTTTTTTATAACAGCGTCTGAACTCAGCTCTGTTTATCTTCCCCTGCCCGCTTCACACATCCTGTCTCTCCTCAGTTTATTCTCGTGTATTGCATATTCTTGTAGCTTGTTTATTTATTCCTTTTGTTTCTAAGATTATTGGAGGGAGTTCAAGCTAATTTGGTTGAGCATTTAAACCCAATATAACAGTTGTTCTTAGAAAGAAATACACATAATGGCTTACATTTTTATTTTCAAGGAGAACTGAAAGAACTATGGCTAACATTCTCTTAAGACACTTAATTAGGAGATAAGGAGAGTTTCTAAGATTAAAAATAGTGAAGGAGAGTTAGTCTTGGAGTAGCCCCTGATTCTACCCTCTCTGCCTTCTACTCTTTCTGTGGAAGTCTTTATTCACGCAGCTCCTCCCCCGTGTGGAAGTGTGGCCACCTGTGGTAGGGCAAACCCTCTGGAATACACCAGAGCTTCATGTGTTTTCTCAAATGGTCACTGCTTTTTTTTTTCACTAGAGGGAATTTATTCACACCAAGCTTAATATTGGGGAAAAATAAGAAATTATTGTATTTTCCCACTTCCTGATTCCTGTGTATTAGCACTACTGTTTACTTGCCTGATAGTCCAAAGGGCTTTTCAAAGAGCTCCTGGTGTTAGTCCTCATGTTCTTGAGCTTTCTAGATACAAATACACTCTTAGAGCATGTTGTTTGCATGACTTTGCCACCAGCGAATATTTAGTCTAATAAAATATTATTTGGTCTATACTTTTTATTATGGTGCATTTTCCAAAACATACATTTTTTAGCATGATACACTCCTTGATGTACTATTTCAGGCAGATGAAGATTGTTATGTTTTTACTACAGTTTATTGGTTTGAATCACCATTTGTTGCCTGATGCTATTAAGAAAAGTATCTATGAAAAGATGTATAAAACATTGAAAGTAAGTGGCAACATGAGCTTCCAAAGAGGATATTGGAGCACTGGAATTATAATAGAAAAGTCTGTTCAGTTTCCTCAGTTTCCCCAGTGAGACTTAGAATAAACCAGCCTGGAGAGAGATGGGTTGAATTTTATGGAGAGTTGATATGTTTGTGTACAGGTCTATAGGGCCCTGTTTAAACTCACCATTATTGGAGGTTCAAGAAACCATGTTTTTGTTATTCGACATATTACATAATTAGCAATTCCAGGGTGACAATCCCTGGAATCCCTGAGGACTTCGTTGGCGAGGTTCTATAAATTGCTGTAGTCCTACAGTCGAAACTTACTTAGCCAAGTTCACTTCCTCCTTTATTCTGTCTCTTATGTGAGTAAAATATTTATTAATATATCAAAACAGCAAATCCCTCCCAGATGATTTGTCTTCCTGGAAAACCACTAATTTGGCCTATATCATATACACATTTCTTTCAAAATCTCAAACGAGAAATAACCAGGTTAATTTATAAACTTTGATCAGTTTTTCTTGTGACAGAAGGAAATGTCAGTGATCACTTGTAAATTTCTCAACTGAATTGCAGAGTATTTTCTCCCTCCTTTTGTGGTCTGGGGTTGAACCTAGTGTTCACACTGAGCTACATCATCAGTCCCTTTATGCTTTATTTCGAAACAGGGTCTTGTTGTTTTCCCCCCGCCATTTATATATATATATATATATATATATATATATATATATATATATATATATATATGTAATTCATAATGTTTATAATGAACCTCAGTATTTTGTGCACATACATATCACATCACCATCCCTTCCCCTCCCCATCTTTGACCCTCCCATTCCCTCCTCATCCCCCGGGGAACTCCCACTGTCACACCCATTTGGTTCTATAGAATGCCTGTGTTCTAGGTTTCACAAACCAGAGAAACCATGCAACATTTAGTGTACTTAATCATCTGTGTCTGATGCACTTTACCACTCAAATCACCCTTGTTAGTTCAGCTTCCCACCCCTAGAATGGGCTGCAGTGGCCATGTCTTGATGCCTCTTCCCTGGGTCCAGCAGAGCCCTTTATTGGGGTGATTTCCCAAAAGTTCTTTGTTGAGATTCTTTAATGTGAATTGACCCACCAGTTCACATAATAAGAGAGCTATAACAATGAAATTCATGAGGCTAGAAAACATGAGAAAGAAAAAGAGAGAAGTTAAATTGCAAATTCCTTAGCTGAGTACTGAAAGGTAAGTGTATATTCAAAAGACACTCAGGATATCATTACGTCAGTTTTCTTAGGATAAACTTACATCCAAGACCAAATAAATGAATTGCTACATTAAATGAGTCTAAGTCTATATTTCAGATTTCTTTTAACTTTCATAAGTTATTTACTTACATTTCACTAGTTACCAACATTTTACCAGATTTGGTTTATCATTTTCCTTGCATATATATCTCTAACTTCATGAATACATATTTTTAAAGATTTTTATACAAATTCCTCATGTTGAATATAATTATTATGTTTCAAAATCTTATGTACTATTAAAAATAATAATTATGGGGAAGATTCACAGATTTTATGAGACAGTTGGTACTGTGTTAGGATAAAAATCAAATAATTCAAATACCAATCAATTTTTTTTGGTTACACTTTCTCTTTAAGTGCTTACTTTCTTCCATGTTCTTTAGTGCTGCTTGTCTCCCTGTCTTTCTCAAAGATTCCTTCAAGTATTTTCTGCAATTCTGGGCTAGTGGTTACAAAGTTCTTTAGGGATTCTTAGTCATGAAAAATTTTTACTTCTCCTTCAACTTTCAGGTATAATTTTGCTGGATACAACAACTTGAGTTGACACTTGCTGTCTTTTAAAGCTTAAAAAATGTTGCATCAGGCTCTTCTGGCTTTTAAAATTAGCCTTGAGAAATCTGTAGTAATATGAATGGGTTTGCCTTGGTATGATAATGACTATTTTTCTCTTGCTGCTTTTAATATTCTCTCTTTATGTTCTATTTCTGAGGTTGTGATTATGGTATGTCATGGTGAGTCTTTTTGCTAGTTGAGGTTATTTGGTGTTCTGTAAGCTTCTTGTACCTGAAAGTTACTTTCTATTTTTAAGACTGGTTCTCTTTGAATCATCCATCAGCTGGTATATCCAGCTACTTTGCTCACTTCTAATTTAGGAGTTGTGCCTAATTATAGCATTTGTTTCCTTGTCTTCAAGGTCTGAAATTCTGTCCTCACAATATCTGAGTTGTCTTCTTCTGTGTTCGCATATATTGTTCATGTCTTGAATTTCAACTAGATTTTTTTTTCAGATTTTCTACTTCTCTATCAAAATGTTCCTTCGTATCTTACACATCCTTATTTACCTCAACCAACATTTTATTTGTGGCTTCAATATGCTCAGTGAGCTTTGTCTCCATTAGTACCACCACTTGATTAGTAATTTCCTCTTTAAACTCAATGATCAATGTTTGCATTTCTTTTAGAATATCTTGTTTGAACTGGTTGTTCAACTCACTTATTTGCTTTTTGACTTCCTTTCCTATGAGTTCCACTATTTCAGGGCCCATGACATTAGTTTCTGGGGTCTCAGGCATCTCTGTGGGTGTCCTGTTGCCTTGTCTTTTTCCCACGTTTCTGTTGCTGAGGGACTTTACTTTAAAGGCCTAGACAAGAGGTTTCTTTGAACAGCTATGATGGTGTGTGTGCGTGTGTGCGTGCGTGCGTGTGTGTGTGTGTGTGTGTGTGAGCTGCAATTCCTCTGAGTTCTGAGCTGGGAGTAGGCAGTGAGGGCAGACCTTACGGTCTGATGGCCTCTGAGGTATCTCGTTTATCCCCAGACCATGCAGCAAAGCCCTCCCACCTGTCCTGGCTTCACTCCCCCAGGGAGAGGCTCTCCACCTTTGGAGCTGTGCCCACTACACCCCAGCTGTTCAGTGGCCTTTGTCTTCTCTCTGCGTCTGCCTCTTCTGCCAGCGTCTTCCTAAGCACTGTCTAAGAGTGACCCCAAAAGGCTTGATGTACTCTTCTGAGCTTTCTTTTACTCTAATCAGTTCAGTTCAGTCATTATTATTATTGTTATTATTATTATTAAATAGCTCCTGCTTACATCATTTCCTGTTATGGCTGCTGAGCACCACTTTGGGTCTGGGCTCCAGGAAGCCTTTTCTAGGGGGAGCTTACATGCTCTTGTAGTAAGCACTTCCTGCCAGTTCGCTTTTCAGAGGTTGGGGCTACCACGTGCTGACAATTCCCATTTCTCCCACATTTGTGCTGCCCTCAGTCTGAGGTTCTGGACTCCAGGCTTTCGTTTGTCTGTGGTCTGTGGGTGCCGGCAGCTCAGGGTTGCACCCAGTCAACTGCTATTTTTCTCCACTTCCAGTATGTCTTCAGGATTTCTGACCTGGCTGTGGCCTCCTCTTACTTATGGGGCACTCCCTCCTCTCCTAGCTTGGTCAGATGTTCTGGGCTCCCTGCGGGCTTTCCTCTGTCAGCACATGCCTGTGGCTCACAGTCTTTTTCCACTGGCCTGGGCTGGTTTCCTAGGCCGATGTGCTTTTCCTCCATTTCTGATGTTCTCTTGGGGTTTCTGATCTTCTCCTGGACTCCTTTCTATTGTTGGGGTGCTCCTTCCTGTACTAGCTACATTGAACAGGCAGTTTTTGACTAAATTCTCAACCTTTTAAGTGGGTCCATGAGGAGACATTGTGCAGCTCTGTTACTTGGCTGCCATTTTGATCAGAAGTCTGGGAGAACTAATCTGCCTCAGGCCTCACCACCCCAGCTAGCCTTCAGGTACCTCTGAATTGCACATTTGTTGTTTTTTGAGTTCTTCTTTTTTTCTTATGCAGGGTCTCGCTCTGCAGCCTAGGATGGTCCTGAGCTCATTATGGAGCCCAGGCTGGCCCATTGCTTGGTCATCCAGTTGCCCAATCTGACCTGAACTTGTGATCCTCCTACCTCAGCCTCTCACAGTGTGGGGATTATAGGTGTGTGTCATCATACTGAGAGAATATTTTGTTTTTAAATAGATCTTGTTTTGTGAGTATGAACATACCTGACTACAGCACAGAGGGGTTGTTTTCCTTCTGAAATAGCTGCTTGGGTCTAGGTTGTGGGATGATGGACACTGTCTTTCCCAGCCCATTTGAGCATTGGTGCTAATATCATCAGCATACAGATTCAGTCAGCCCCTCTGTTCCCCAGCTCCGTTCTTGCTCGATCCTGAATGAGCTGGGCCTTTCCATGGCAGGTGTAAAGCGTAGGTTCTGCATGCAGAGTGCTTGGAGTACCACTTGGGGTGTCAGGCAGAGGTGTAATTTTATGTGTGCTTTGATACACACACAGTGTCTTATCTAGATGATTATTTCTGATATTATAAGCTGAGTGGTCCTAATATTAGTATATTGCCCTCTCTTTGACTACTTTTCCAAACATTCTCATTTGAACTTCCAGCTTCACTTCCAAAAGACCCACGTCTCCTAGACATTAAAATATTATAGAAGGAATTTAGTGTTTCAGAACATAGTAGAAATGTCTTTACAGCATATGGGCCAGTTCTCATGGGTTGGCCTAGCTCACATCCTCTCTAAATTCCGGCACTCCTTCTTGCATCTGCGACGGTTGTAGCTTATCAGGAGTGTGGCTGGAGGCTGGGGAGACAAGCTGTTCACTGCATTTACTTTGTATTCTTTTTTTCTTTTATTTTTTGCAGTGAAATATTCTTTATTTCTTGATATCACAGGTGAATTAAGCATGCATGGTGTATAAACTGAAATCAGTGTTATTCATTATTTCTTTTTTCCCACTATTTTTATTAATATACATATGTAATACATACTATTTACAATGAATTTGGAAATTTCATGCACATATATATATATATCATATCAACTTTACAATCCCTTCCCATTTTTGAAACTCCCACCTCCTCCCTACCCCTTCCACCGATTTCGGCTATCACTTCATGTGGTTCTATAGAATGTCCGTGTTCTGGGTTTCCCAAGTCAGAGAAACTATACAGTACTTAACATATTAATCTTCCCCACCTCAATCATGTCACTTAAGTCACCACTCTAACTCAGCTTCCTATTCCCCAAATGGGTCGCAGTAGTTAAATCTTGATGTCTCTTCTCTGAATCCAACCAATCTCTTTATTAGGATGTTTACCGAAGTTTTTTTTCTATATATTGCTATTTCTTTGTTGCTATTCTTAAACCTGGCCTTACCCACCAGTTCACATTAGAAAATAACTACAAGCATGTAGTTCAAAAGACTAGTAAATGTTGGAAAGAAGAAAAAAACCCTTAAATTTCAAATGCCTTAGCTGAATACTGGAAGGTACATATTTGTACATTTACAGGGTAATCTTTACATTAATCAGTTTTCTTAGGATAAATTTTCATCAGTGAATTAATAAGTGAATTGCTACGATAAAACAAAGTTAGAACTATATCACATTGCTACATTAAGTAAACTTAAATCTATACCACATTAATACACTTAAAGTAACACATATGAAGGCAAATTTAGTTATTTCAGAATTTTTAGCTTTCATAACTTATTTACTCATATTTTACTGATTACTAACATACTTTTTTCTCAGCTCCTTCTCCCCTAGCTGTTGTCACTTTTCTTCTGGGGTCATTGGTGTCGCTGGCCTCCCTTTCACTTTCTAACTTTCCTTTACTAAGAATTCTTTGCAATACTGGCTCAGTGGCTGCAAATTCCTTTAAGCTTTCTATGTCATGGAAAGTTTTAATTTCTCCCTTTAAATTAAAAGATAATTTTGCTGTATATAGCTGTCTTAGTTGGCATTTATGTTCTTTTAGTGCTTGGATGACATTGCACCATGATCTCCTGGCTTTTAGAGTTTGGATTGAGAAGTCTGAAGTTATACTGATGGGCTTATCTTTGTAGGTCACCTTCTGTTTTTCCTCTTACCGCTTTTAGTATTTTCTCTTTGTGTTGGGTTTCTAGAATTTTATTTGTGATGTGTCGTGATGAGGATCTCCTCTGATCAAGGTTGTTTGGTGTTCTATATCCCTGTAGTAGTTCCATGTTCATTTCTTTTCTTAGATTTGGGAAATTTTCTTCCATTTTTTCATTAAACATGTCCTTTAAGCCTTTTGTTTTGTCCCCAGTCTTCTCCTTGATTCCCATAATTCTGAGGTTATTTCTCCTTGAATCATCTATCAGCTGTTGTAATGATTCACTTTCTTTATTTACTTTGTGTTCTTCATGGCCTGTATGTTGCAACTCAGTCACTTTATTTTCTAGATCTGACATTCTATTCTGAAGTTGTTTAAAGTGGTTGCTTATTATTACCTGTGTGTTTTTCATTTCCTGAATATCTGCATTCCATTTTTCTCTATCTCTGTTGTGTTCTTCTCTAATTTCTTCTTTTGTCTTCATTATCTTGTGGTATATTTCTTCTCTGGTCTCCTCTAGTTGCTTTTGAAGGCTTGCTTTTTGCTTATTTATGTATTGGTGTAGCTCTTCTGTTGTCTATTTTATTTCCTGCTTTAATTCCTGCTTTAATTCACTGAATTTCTGGGCCCAAAAGTTGCCATTATTTTTGCCATATTCATCTTTATTTACCCTGACTTCATCTCTTGGGGTTTCAGGTCTTTTTGTAGATTTGTAACTGTGCTTCCCCATTTCTTCTTTGTTCTCCTCTAATTTATTTTCAAGGCTTGCTTTGTGCTTAGCTAAGTGTTCTTGTAGCTCTTGCACTGTCTGTTCTATTTCCTACTTTGCTTCCTGGTTTAATTCCTACTTTAATTCACTGACTATCTGGGCCCAGAAGTTACCATCATTTTTGTCCTTTTCTTTGGGTTCTGCAGTTTCAGCACCCCTTGCACCCTGCCCTGGGGAGTCAGGTGTTTTTATATGAGATTTGTTACCATGTTTCCCTGTGATTCTGCTACCTCTGACTGTCTCTGGTGTGCAGGAAAGAGAATGGCTCCTGCTGATGTCACTGTCTGCGATGGCTGTTGAGCCCTGTTTCTGATCTGGAATCCTGGGGCCTTTTCTAAGGGGAGCGCATGCTGCGTTTGTAGTACGCACACCCGTAGGTTGGTGCGTTGAGGCTGGGGCTGCCCGCAGCCAATGATTCCCACTAGTCCGGATCTGCACTTACCTTGGGCTGAGGTTCTGGCCTCCGGACCTTGTTTGTGATCTGTGGGTGCTGGCAGCTCAGGGCTGTGCCGAGTGGGCTGCTTCTGGCCCACCCACAGCCTCCTCTCCAGTTTTTGTGTGCTCCATCCTCTCCCAGCTCCATTCGCTCCCAGCTCCGTTCAGTCAGATGCTCAGGTCCCCACGAGCTTTCCTCCGGGAGCTGTTTGCAGCTGGCTGTGGTGGCTTTCTGGACCGCGGGGATTTTTTTTTCCCCTTTGGTTTCGATGATCCTTCAGAGTTTCTGGCCTCCCGTTGGTCAGCTTTCAGTTTCTGGGGATGCTCCTCTCTTTTCTAGCTACACCAAACACGCTTTTTCTATCTTCTTGACTTTTTAAGTGTGTTGATGTGGAGACATTGTTCAGTGCTGTTACTCAGCCTCCATCTTGACAGGAAGCCCCCATTTATTTATTTATTTCCACTATTTTTATTAATATACAAATGTAATACATAGTATTTACAATGAATTTGGGTGTTTTGTACATCTATGTATCACATCGACTTCACAATCCCTTCCCATCTTCTACCCTCCCACCACCTCCCTGTCCCTTCCCCCGGCTCCAGCTATCACTACATATGGTTCCAAAGAATGTCTGTGTTCTGGGTTTTCCAAGTCTGAGAAACCGTACGGTGTTTAACATATTAATCTTCCACGCCTAAGTCATTTTACTCAAGTCACCACTCTACCCCAGCTTCCTATTCCTCTAATGGGTTCGCTGTAGTCAAATCTTGATATCTCCTCTCTGAATCCAACCAATCCCTTCATTGGAATATTCACCAAAAGTTTTTTTTCCCCATATTTTCCTACATCTTTGTTGCTAATGTTAAACCTGGCCTTACCCACCAGTTCACACTAGAAAATAATTGTAAGCATGTAGTTCAAAAAGATAGTTAATTTTGGAAAGAAGAAAAAATAATAAATAAATAAAATTCAATTGCCTTATCTGAATACTAGAAGGTGCATATTTGTACATTCACAAGGTTATCTTTACATCAATCAGATTCCTTAGGATAAATTTTCATTAGTGACCTAATAAGTGAATTGCTACAACAAAACAAAGTTAAAACTATAGCACATTGCTACATTCAATGAACTTAAATCTATACCACATAAATACACTTAAGGCGACAGACATGTAGGCAAATCTAGTTATTTCTTAATTTCCTAAATTTCATATCTTATTTACTCAAATTTCACTGATTACTAACCTACTTTTTTCTCAGCTCCTTCTCTTCTAGCTGTTGTCACTTTTTCTCGGGGTCATTGGTGTTGCTGGTCTCCCTTTCACTGTCCAATTTTCCTTTAAGTATTTTCAGCAATACTGGCTCAGTTGCTACAAATTCCTTTAAGCTGTCTCTGTCATGGAAAGTTTTAAGTTCTCCCATTAAGTTAAAAGATAATTTTCATGGATATAGCAGTCTTGGCTGGCATCTATGTTTTTTTAGTGCTTGGATGACATTGCTCCATGATTTTCTTGCTTTTAGAGTTTGGATTGAAAAATCTGCCATTATCCTGATGGGTTTATCTTTGTAGGTCACCTTCTGTTTTTTTCTTACTGCTTTTAGTATTTTCTCTTTGTGTTGGGTTTCTAGAATTTTAATTATGATGTGTCATGATGAGGATCTCTTCTGATCAAAGTTGTTTGGTGTTCTATATGCCTGCAAAAGTTCCATGTTCATTTCTCTTGTTAGATTTGGGAAATTTTCTTCCTTTATTTCATTAAACATGTCTTTTGAGCCTTTTGTTTTGTCCTCAGTCTTCTCCTTGATTCCCATAATTCTGAGGCTATTTCTCCTTGAATCATCTATCAGTCATTGTAATGACTTGCTTTCTTTATTTACTTTGTATTCTTCATGGCCTGTATGTTGCAGCTTAGTCACTTTATTTTCTAGGTCTGACATACTATTCTGAAGTTGTTTCAAGTGGTTGCTTATTATTACCTGTGTGTTTTTCATTTCCTGAATATCTGCATTCAATTTTTCTATATCTCTGTTGTGTTCTTCTCTATTTTCTTCTTTTGTCTTCATTATCTTCTGGTATATTCCTTCTCTGGTCTCCTCTAGTTGCTTTTGAAGGCTTGCTTTTTGCTTATCTATGCATTGATGTAGCTCTTCTGCTGTCTGTTTAATTTCCTGCTTTAATTCCTGCTTTAATTCACTGAATTTCTGGGCCCAAAAGTTGCCATTATTTTTGCCATATTCATCTTTATTTACCCTGACTTCATCTCTTGGGGTTTAAGGTCTTTTTGTAGAAGATGTGTGCCTGTGCTTCCCCAATTCTCTTTGGTCTCCTCTAATTCCTTTTCAAGGCTTGCTTTATGCTTAGCTAAGTGTTCTTGTAGTTCTCGCGCTGATTTATTTCCTTCTTTGTTTCCCGGTTTAACTCCTCCTTCAATTCCTGTTTTAATTCACTGACTATCTGGGCCCAGAGGTTACCATCATTTTTGTCCTTTTCTTTGGGTTCTGCAATTTCAGCACCCCTTACACCCTCCCCTGGGGAATCAGATCTTTTTGTATAAGATTTGTTACCACGTTTCCCCATGGTTCTGCTACCTCTGACTGTCTCTGGTGCTCAGGAAAAGTGAATGGCTCCTGCTGACGTCACTGCCTGCGACGGCTGTTGAGTCCAGTTTCTGATCTGGGATTCCGGGATCTTTACTAGGGGGTGCGCACGCTGTGTTTATAGTACAAACACCCAGGGGTTGGTGCTTCTTAGGCCGCCTGCAGCCAATGATTCCGATTAGGGTCCGCGCTTTCCTAGGGCTTAGGTCTGGCCTCAGGAACTTGTTTGTGATCTGTGGGTGCTGGCAGCGCTGGCTTCTGATCTGCCCACAGCGGGTCCCGTTGTTGTGTGCTCAGTCCTCTTCAGCTCCCTTGAGTCAGATGTTCAGGTCTCTGGGAGCGTTCCTTAGTCTGCCGCTGCCTGCCGTTTGCCGCAGGCCATGGCGGCTTACTGTACTGTGGGGATTTATTTATTTTTTCCCTCGGTTTTGATGATCCTTCAGAGTTTCTGGCCTCCCGCTGGTCGCTTTTCAGTTTCTGGGGATGCACCTCTCTTTCCTAGCTACACCAAACATGCTTTTTCTAACTATCTTCTTCACTTTTTAAGTGAGTTGATGAGGAGACTTTGTGCAGTGCTGTTACTCAGCCGCCATCTTGACCGGAAGCTCTTTGATTTATTTTTAAACATACACAAAAGTAGAAGTTGTACCTGTAGCCTTGATTCAGTGACTATCAGCGTAGACCTGTTTGTTTCATCCTGGTCCCTCCTTTTTATCCTTCTACTTGTTCTTCAAATCATTTTATCTGTAAATACTTAACAATGGATGAAGACTTTCCTATTACCCCACGTATTAGTACTGCATATGAACAGTCAATTCAATGTCCAGTCAATGTTCAGATTTCTCTGAATCATAAACATTTATTTATAATAACTTTGATTCAGGATTCAAGCAAGGTCCAAACAGCAATTCAAACAAGATTGTATTTGGTTGAGACGCACCTTGGGTCCTGTTTTTCTTGTGAACTGGTAGAGCCGGAGCAGGTGTTCTGCCTTGCCACTGTGAACAATGTGGCCTGGATAGTTACTTGCTGTGGGGGTGGCCCTGTGCCTTGTAGGCTGGTTTGCAGCACCCCCAGCATCCCGTTTAGGACACACCAATTCTGCTTGCTCTTGGTGTGACAATCCAAAATAGCTCCACGCATTCCATTGTGACCCCTGAGGACAAAGTTGCTTCAGTTGAACATGACTGGCCTAACAGTTTGATTATATTCATGTTCAATTTCTTGGCAAGAATATTTCACAGTTGATGTTTCTTATTACATCATGTCACAAGGCTTTATTTGATCAGTTGGTCCAAGTGTCATCGACATGATTCACTTATGCTAAAGTTTTCCATTTATCTTTCCCCAGAGGATTTTAACAGCCATTGATGATCATCATCTAGGCCTACTCTTTATTAAGAATTGCAATTTAAAAAATGTATTATACTTCTGGCACTCTTAGATTCTTCTGTAAAGAAAATCTTTTCCTTATTATCTGTTTGATTTCCCTAAAATACTATTCTTGTAGAGAGGCAAAGTACTTTAAGTTCATTTTCCTTGTTTGTCATTTTTCAGAGAAATGTGTTGGTGCTCAGTGACCCATTAATGTATTTATGTAAATCCTTGGATTAAAAAAAAAACAGCTTGGTGTGTCTCACTCAACCTGGCTCATTGGTATTTCTGATGCTCAGGTTACCCTATAGTTAGCAAATGAGATTCCTGTTAAATTTTGTTGCTGTTTGGACGAAATTTCATGTTTTTCAGTATGCCTTTTATTTTTCAGTATGACAAGATGTTTTGAGATTATCTTATCCTTTTTTCGAGTTTAGGAATCAGACAGTTTTTATTGAAGGCTTAGTTCCTTCCAGTGGGAATTATTAATAATATTTAGAGACCATGATCTGGTGCTTGAATCCTCATAAATTTAGAGTTGTCATTGCTCTTGGATTTTCTGGAGGATTAATCTAGGAAATTTTTTCTTTAAAGAGAAAAATACTATGAGTTTCTATTAATATTTCCAATTTAAAATTAGTATTACAAATATTTTAATTCCTTTGGTATGCCATTTATGTTTCATTTATCTTATAAAAAGATTTTACTTCTAAAGACAGAATAATTACTTATGGTTTATCTTTATATATATATATATATATATATATATATATATATATAGTAGTTTTAAAATAATACTATTGTTATTATTAACAATATGATTATGGATCATAACTTAAGATTTTCATGCAATTGTTATTTTCTTAGAATATATACCTTGGGAATAAGATCCGAAGGTTTATTTTTCAATTTTTATTTTTGGAGCTTCCTTGTTTTTCTGGTACTTGAAATTGACCCTAGGGCCTTTGCACTGAACTGTGTCCCAGTCCCTTTTTATTTGTATTTTGAGACAGAGTCTCACTAAGTCACCATCTGGAATTGAAATTCCAATTCTCCTGCCTTGGGCCCCAGAGAGCTGAGATTGCAAGCTTTTGTTACAGGTCTTGGCTTAATTTCATTTTCAATAACTGTATAAAGCATTTACTTAGTTCTAGAGTAAGTGCTACAAACAAACAAACAAACAAACAACCCAGAGAATTTGTTTCAGTCTGTGTTGCTGTGACATAACACCCAAGGCTGGGGACCCAACAAACAACTCTATTCCTCACAGCCCCAGAGGCTGAGAAGTTCACGATGAGGGTGCCGGCAGATTCGGTGTTTGGTGAAGTCCACTGCCTTCATCCAGGTGACACCTTGCTGTTGCATGCTCTGGAGAGGAGGGATACTGTGTCCTCACATGGCAGCAGAGCTGAAGACAGCCAGCCTGCTTCCTCAGTCCCGTTGATGGAGACCCTAGTTCCATCCACGAGGGCTCCATCCTCATGATTTAAACATCACCGAAATGCCCCACTTTTAGTGCCATCATGTGGCAATGAAGCGTGAACATATTCTTATTCTTGAACTTATTATTTAGAAAGTTATATTCAGAAATACAGTAAAAATCTAGCTTCTGTCTCTGTTCCCATGACTCTGTTCTTCCTTTTCCATAAACATTCTCAGTGGAGGTGATATCTTTCCCTGGGACATAAAATTTGGTATGTGGGCGTGTGTGTGTGTGTGTGTGTGTGTGTGTGTGTGTGTGCGCACGCGCATTTGTGATAGTTTTATGTGTTATCCAAGGTTGTGTTGGGAACTTAATACCCAAAGCAGTGGTGTTGGAAAGTGGGACCTATAAGGGGTAATTAAATCATAAATCCTCATGACTAGATTAATGTCACTATCCTGGGGGTGGGTTTGTTATTAGAATGGTTTGTTGTAAAACTAAATTTTGTTCTCTCATTTTCCCCCTCTTTTTCTTTCTCCTTCTCACTTTTTTTTTTTAATGGCGCATCACAGCAAGAATGCCTCACAGGATCCAAGACCATGACATTGGGCTTCTGAGCTGCCAAAACTGTGAGAACAATTTCTTTTTTCTTTTTCTTTCCTTTTTTAAAAAAATAAATTACCCAGCCTATGCTATCCTATTATAGCAGGGCAAAGTGCAATAAGACAAAGTATATAAAAGTTTTGGATGTTATAATGGTTCGTGACCCTCCAAATCTCAACCTCACCAAAATATATATCTGTATTTATTCATTTGACGCAAGAGATTGAATTTAGGGCCTGACGCATGGTAGGTAAATGCTACACTGCTGAGCCATGCTCCCTCTTACACAGAAGTCTTATTTCTCTCACAGGGAGACTTTAAATAATTTAATTTTTCTCTATAGGAGAGCGGTGAAAGTTTGAGGAACACAGGTAAACATTTATTATCTTTGTATTTCCTTACATGCTTACCCAAAATGCATTCATATAAGTGTGTATATATGTATATTTCTCCAAGGGTCACAGAACTTTTGCATGTGCATACACACTGTTCTGCCCTTGCTTTCTCTCTGTTTTACTTAACTTATAAGTGCTGTGGAGGAAGCACTGCAGGTAAGTCATCCTCGGTTGAGAATCAGGGCTCTGTAGCAGTCTCAAGAGCTTTCTTCTTTTCTTTTTATGGCAACATTGTACTCCACGTTGTGAACATACTAAAGTTTATTTGGAAATTATCTTCTGTGTAAGAATTCAGTGGAATCTAGTCTTTTGCCTCAACAAATGGCCTTATATTTATATCCTTGTATTTAATTTTATATTTTATTTATATTTGGTAAGATTCCTTGAGGTGGGATTTCTGGGCCAGTGAATAAGAGCATATTATTTGTAGAGGCTGGAGGAATAGCACAGCAGTTGGAGTGCTTGCCTAGTGAGCACAAAGCCCTGAGTTCGATTCCCCAGCACCACATAAGCTGGGCATGGTGATGCACTCCTGTATTCTCAGCACTCAGGAGGCTTAGGCAGAAGGATTGCTGTGAGTTTGAGGCCAGTTTGGGCTCCATAGTGAGTTCAGGACCAGTCTAGACCGCTGAGCAAGACCTTGTCTCAAAAAAAGGGTGTAATTGTCCTAGATATTACCCAGATCCTTCTCCTTGGGGACTGTAACGTTTCACATTTCTATTTGCAAAATACTAGAGTGCCTGGTTTTCCATAGGTATATCACAGATCTTGTTATTAAATATTTGGATTTTTGCTCATATGTTTAACATCTTCTGATCTTTTTTTCCATGAACTGTACCACATGCCCATTTTTCCATATGGATTTTCATATTCTTTTCCACAATATCTATTAAGGATAGGAATACTTTATAGGCAGTTTCAGTTGCAAGTCTTCCTTCCTAATTCCCCAGGTTATATTTGTCTTTTAAGTTTGTTTTTTAAGTTTTATGTAACTTTATTTGAGTATGATCAAATTTATGCCTTTTCCCTCGGTACTTCTGATTTTAAGGCATGGAAGGGATAAGAATCACCAAGGCTTCCCCTCGTCCTTGGGTTGTTTGTTTATGTTTCTTCTGTTCGGAATTCGTTTTGGTATCGTGTCTGAAGAAGTTGTTCCAATTCTTTGTTGATCTCTTTATCTCACCAGCTACCCCTTGGGCGGTCCTCATTCCCTTCTGATTTTAGTGCAGCCCTTATGGTCTTGTGGTTAGCTTGAGGTCCTTTTGGATTTTCATTTATTTCTCTATTGGTCTATTAACTTGCAGGCCTACGCTAAGTCTTTATTTGTGTTTAATTATCTACTGGAGTTAGCTCCCTTCCCCCCTTTTTCGTATTTCTATGGATTTTTTGCTTATTTTTTCTTTCAAGTAAGATACAAAATTAAGTTGTTTAACTCTGAGGAAAATGACATACATATTAATATTTGAATTATGTTAAATTCATGAAATCTCTTAGGGAGAAGGGATACTTTCATGATACTGTGCTTTCCTATCTAATTCCTGATGTATCTCTCCATTTGCTCAACCAATTTCTGTGTCTCTCGTGAGCAGTTTGCAATATGCAAACATTTAAAACATTATACAATGTAAGGAGTAATGCCACCCCTGTCCTATTCCACATGCTGCTTCCAGAACATATGTTCTTAGACTCAGCCTTCTATTTTTGTAACCGTTGTCATATCATTCTTGGTGATAGGGAGTAGAATCCCATGTCGTAAGCTAAAACTATGGGGTCTGAAGTCAGATGCGTTTGGTTTGACTTTGGCTCTCTGCATTATACTTTCTCCATCCATGTAACAAGTCCTCACTGCCAAAGATGGACGTGCTTGCTTCCAAAGGAAGTAGGGGTAGAATGGAATAACACATGTGAAGCAGCCAGCATGGAGCCAGGCACAAGCCGGCGCTCACTTTAAGTGGCAGCTGAGTCCTCAACTTGGGCACTGACGTTTTCTGGTTGTTATTTTCAGTGTAAAATTGAAAGCCACACCCCCGGGATTATAATGTGTTTGTAACCCAGCCGTCCTCTACACCACACATACATTTAAAAATTAAATCTACCCATCTTCCATCCGTGTTAATTGTACGGGCACCTGGCAGGGCTATTTTGGGCTTTTCCTTCTTCTAGAGACTTTGGGCTCTGTCTCATGTTCACAAATTGCTGGGATAACCTAGAAGTCGTGACAGAAGCTTGCCCGTCTGAACAGTGATGGATCATCCTTTCCCAGAAGCCATCAATCAATGAAGCTAACGAGAATATGGAGTGAGGCAGGAGTGGGAGGGGCGCGAAGGTCACTTCGCTTGGTTCACTGACTACTGGCTGTGAACCCTTCTGATTGATGTAGTGGAAATTTCTGCTGAATTGCATCGCTATTTCAGGTTGGGGTTGTTTTACTTTCTCTAAGCAGATTTCTAATATTTGTTGAGAATCAGCATTCTAACATTTAATATTTCACACACACAGAGGGCAACTTTAGTTGGGTACCCGCTGTCCACTGTGCAGTATGCGGCAGAGTTAAAGGAAGTAGAAGGCATAGAGGTGGCCTACTCCAGAGGAAGGTGGGCCAGTGAGTGCCCAGTGCCCATGCAGGAGGCAGGGCTGGCCATGCTGAGGTGGGGAGCAGGAACAAAGTTAGGAACCTTTGTTGGAGAACAGCGAACAAAGTTTGATGCTGTGGTCAGCAGCCCAAGAGGAGGAGGGCAGTTGCGTCAACTGAAAGCCTCGCTTGGAAGAGGTGGAACCTGAGCAGATGGGGGAACAGAAGTGGAGCCCAGGTCAGAGGCAAGTAGCCAGCATTGCTCTGGAGAGGTGCTTTATGCTGACGGTGCAGGATGCCATGCCACCTTCTCAGAGGGCACAGCGCGACGTCCCTGGGACCAGCCAGGGATCAGGGTCACGACGGTGACCAGGAGCTCACAGGATCCACCCACCAGATGCACGCCGCCGCTTGCAGCCGGGATGGGGCCCTATCAGCAGCTGCCCCTTCATTTATCCGGATGGTTAATGGGGCGGCTGCCTTCTCCTCCTTTGCTGCGCAGAGGTACAGTGCTCCCTCTCCCCGGAGCAAGCCAGCGCCCCCCGCGGTGCTTGCCCTGTGCTGTGTTTCCCAGAAGTGTTTGTGGACTGAGATTGTTTACACCATATTTTTGGGTCTCCTGATTATCTATAGGAGGGAGAGCATCAAAGTGAAACTGTGTTGTCTGCATGCTCACACTTCTGTGACACACACACACACACACACACACACACACACACACACACACACACATTCATGTAGCCAACTAAATATTCTCCAGCACTGTCTAGGTAGCGGACAAACATGGCTTTGCTGCTCTAGGGAGGCATGCACTCTGATACAAAAGACGGGGCTACACATGTTATTATCCTACCAAACCAGCTTGTGCAGAGGTCAGGCTGAGAGAGGCTGGAAGCCGCATCCGGCTGGAGGCTTCATTCTGTCTGCAAGATGGAATTGCCCTCAGGCGGGTGCTCAGAGCAACTGTGTGTATAACGCAGCGGCAGACGATAGCAGCAGGACTCATTGACCTCGGTGAGAAATGACAGCTGACGGGAGGGAGGGGATGGAGGAAGTCTTGAAAGCAGACTCATTTCCTTTGAGTGCTCCCACGTTGTTTACCTGGCGATCCCAGCCATTTAGTCTGGGAGCTGACCGCACGGGCTACCGTAACCTTTGAGAGCAGAACTGCCTTGAATAGTACAAGAATTGATGTCCAAACTGCTACGAGGTTATGTTTGCATTTTTAAAACGCAATTCTTTATAGTATATCATCGTATTAGATCAACACCAAATCTCTATGGCAGCCTCTACCAGAATCCTGGGAGCGTTTGTTAGAACAGATTGTTGCTGCTTCCCTTCTCCCTGCCCCTCCCCCAGCAGCTCTGGATCGGAGCCCCGAAACATGCCTTCCTCACGGGCTGCTTGAAAGCCACTGCTCTATGGGATGGGGGTGGCCTCTTGGATTACCATTGTCTCCAAATTAAATAGGAGAAAACGGGTTTTTAGAAAAGTTCAATTACTTAACAAAGGTCACATGATCGTCAGGGTTCAGACTCAGGCTTAGCTCTTGTCAGAAAGTCATTTGCTTTTTCAGCTATATGCTATTGTCTCAGATGTTTCCTTTAAGAGTTAAGAAAGGTTTTAGTATATTTGAGATTTTTATCAAGTACTTGGAATTTAATAAAAGCAGCCATTCTACTTTATTAAAAGTTGATACGTATAGTCTTTATTCTTCACTGGCAAAAGTGGATGAGACTTTGGTATGTGCAGCTCCTCTAGCGCTAGAACACTTAAAAATAAATGCCAAGACATTGGAACGACTGAGCTGGGTGTGGTAGCCCGTGCAGGGAGGCTGAGGAAAAGAGGATTGCAGACTTCTAGCCCAGCAACTTGGTGACTTAGAGAATCCCTGTCTCAAAACAAGATATACAAAGAACTGAAGACATAGCTCAGTGCAAAGGCCCTAGATTCAAACCCTAGTACTAAATACATAAATAAATAAATATGGAACGACAAGATGGACAAAAATGTCTGGAGAAGTGGGCTTTTGGATACACTGGTGAATACAAATCCTTTGGAAAAGACCCTGAAACGGTGGAAAAGTGGATATGATTGAGCAGAGTGGAAGGAGGTCGGGTTTTCGGAACACTTCCCCCCAGAGATTGTTCAGCCAACTTGGAGCACTGCGTTGACGGCTATCCCATGCTGCCCCTCGGGTGCAGTCTGCAAGCTCTGTTCTGCCCGTAGCTAGACTTAGTAACGAAGAATACAGGGAAGCAAAGCTGCTTTTTCGTGCTTTGGAATTGAACCCAGAGCCTTTGCGCTGAGCCACACCATCAGTCCTTTTTCGAGTTTTAGTTTGAGATTGTATCTCACTAATGTGAGCGTCACCTAGCGGCAATGGTGGCACATTGTTCAAGATGGCAGATCTTTACATTTTCATGCCATACCCGATCAGGTGACCAGACAGAGGCAGGAAGGAGGGATGAGGGATTAGGATGTGACGTTGTGATAAATGGGAAACGGTGGGGGGAGGGCCTTGCGAGCTAGAAATATAGCTCCCTCCGACCATGCTTGGTCGTCTCCTTCTCCACTTGCGCGTGGGAGGGACACCCTTTTGCAAAAGAAAATTAAAGCCTCATACCTTGTCGTCCATGCCTCCCAAGTCCATCCTTTGTTTGGACAGGAAGATTTCTACACACCGTTTCTAACACTAAGTAGCTAGGTTGCCTGGGCTGGGCTTGAATTTGTGATCCTCCTGCCTCAGCCTGCCAGCGTGCTGAGACAGCCATGTTTCACCTTACCTGCCTCACTGCAGGCATTTTGGACATGAATTTATTAAGGAAATTGAGGTGCTTACACGTCCATGGGAAAGGTTGGAAAAGCAAACATTTTGGAGACTTTCACTAGCTCCGGGTCCCCTCCACAAGAGGCAGAGAGCTACTGCCACACAGACCCAGGAACCTGCAACGAATGTGGCTGGTGGCCTCACAGCTTCTTTTAGCTTTAGGGGACTGAAGTGATGGGAGGCTGAGAGGCCACTGCAAAAGCATGTTTGGGAAACTCATATATGCCAATGCTGTGGAGGGAGAAGAAAAGCATCTGCTTCCTCCTTCTCTCTCTCCTTCCCTCCCTCCACCCACTGACATTGAGGTCATCTCGCCTGTGATGCCAAGGCGTTTCCAATTTCACAGGACTCACTTGGGAAGCAACATTTGTGCCACTGCACAGATATGGCTTTGGCTTCTTCCTCCAATTACCCACAGGGGGTGGACACAGGGAGTCTCGCTGTGAGGGGAGTGCTTCATGCCTTGCTACTAAACCTCAAACAGTTAATGTCTCACTGCATGTACAATATCTGGATTTGATTTTGCTTGACAGATATTAATGACTTATTGATTATACTTTTATTTACAGTAAAACCTTAATCTAGAGGAATGTTGCAAAAGCAGAAACTTCCACTGATTAAAATTTCCCCCATCTGTAAGCTTTATTTAGAAGCTTTACCGCTAGGAAACACACTCAATTAAAGTTTTGTTTTTATTTATAAAGTTTAAAAAAACCAAATTACTCAATTAACATTTTTATTGTTTAAAATAAAAGGATGCTTTTATATATTTATATAATAAAATATATCTGTTTAATCTGTCCCTCTTGATTAGAATTTTAGTTGGTTGCAGGTTTTGTTTTTTTGTTTCAGCAAGCAATGCTAATGTCAGTATAGTCATCCCAGTATCCATGGAGATTGCTTTTAGGCCCCTGAGAAAACCAGCTTCTGTAGATACTCTAGTCCTTTACATTAAATGGTGTTTTTTTTTTTTTGCATAAAACCTATACACAATCTCCTTTACATTTTAAATAATCTCCAGACTACTTATAACATATAACAAAATGTAAACATTATGTAAATGCTTGTTCTACTGTATTGTTTAGAAATAATTACAAGAAAAAGTCTGTATGTGTTGAGTATAGATGTAATTTTTTTCCCAAATATTTTCAATCCACAGTTGGCTGAGTCTGTGGACGTGGTATTGTGGATACAGGGGGTGCTGACCGTACTCTGACTCATGCATTGTATTATAAACAATACCTGCTAAATTCCTAGAAGTGGGTTTCCATGGCCTACAATGCACTTCTAGAGGATTTAAGGAGTCCGTACGTGTACATTGACTTCCAGGAGGATCAGAAAAATTTTAATCTCTTAGCAGCTGCGAATGAAAGTTTTCAGTTTCCTGAGCTCTAGCCAACAATGGATCTTATCATGCTTGAAAAAACTTTGCTAATCTGATAGATGATATTTAATCATGTTAATTTGATTTTCCTTGAGAGGATGAACATTTGTTTATATAGTATTATCCATTTATATTCATTCTTTTAATGAAATCATACATTAAGCCTATTTTTCTACTGGATTGTTAGATTTCTTTAAAATCGATTTATTGTAGCTCTTTATGTATTAAAGAGAAGTCACTTATCTCTTGTTTATGTTGGGGATATTTTTCTCAAATTGCTTTTTCCTTTTTGTATTTCATGCTTTATCCCTGAAGAGTTTACATTTTTTAGTTAATCACAGTTTCAATCCTTCTTAGAACAGTGATTATGCTTGCTTACAAAATTTCAGCACTCCAATATTATGTAAATATTCAACTGTATTTTATCATGCTTTTAGAGTTTCATTTTTAACATTTGTGTTGTAATTCCACTAGGAATTTCTTTCATTGTCACAGATGTTCAAGTATTTAGCAACCAGTATGTCATGGGTGCTGACCAATCAGAATGAATGCCAGCCATAAAAATTGAGTACAGCCAGCTTCATAGTTCTTGCTGAATGTTAGCCCTAAATAAAAATTTATTTTTATGCATGGGTCTATTTGGTATGCTGACTTTATTTCTTTTGGGAACATGTCCAGTAGAGCAGTAGCTGGATCAAACAACATTTCTATTCTCAGCTTTCTAAGGCACCTTCAGACTGCCTTTCATAATGGTTGTATGAGCTTGTGTTCCCACCAGCAGTGGAGCAGAGTTCTTTTTTTTCCACACCCGCGTCAACAATTGTTGTTTTTTGAGGTCTCGATGTAGGCCATTCTCACTGGAGTGAGGTGAAACCTCAGTGTTGTTTTTATTTTCATTTCTCTGATGGCCAGTGATGAAGAGCACTTTTTTATATGCTTGTTGGCCATTCGTACTTCTTCTTCTGAGAAGTTTCTTTTCATTTCAGCTGCCCACTTCTTGATGAGATGGTTTATTTTAAGGGGTTTTATGTTTTTCAGTTTCTTGTATATTCTAGATATTAATCTTTTCTCTGAAGTGTTACTGGTGAATATCTTTTCCCATTCTGTGGGTTGTCTCTTCACCCTGCTGATTGTTTCTTTTGATGTGCAAAAGCTTTTTAATTTAATGTAGTCACATTTGTTGATCCTTGCTGAGATTTCTTGTGTAGTTGGTATCTGTTCAGAAAATCCTTTTCTGTGTCTACTAACAAATAAATCCAGTGGAGTCGCATGTTATAAAAATCAATACTCACAAATCAAAAGCATTCCTATATACCAATAATGAATCCAAAGAGAAAGAAATCAATAAAACAACCCCCTTCATGATAGCAACAACAAAACCCAAAATACTTAAGAATAAACCTCACTAAAAAGGTGAAAGACCTATACAACAAAAAATACAAAGCCCTAAAGAAAGAAATCGAAGTGCATGTCAGAAAATGGAAAGACATGCCATGTTCCTGGATAAGAAGAACTAATATTTTAAAAATGGCCATACTTCAAAAGCTACTATACAGATTCAGTACAGTACCAATTAAAAAACCAACTACATTCTTCACAGGACTGGAAAAAATAACCTTAAAATTTATATGGAGCCAGAAAAGACCCAGAGTCTCTAAAGCAATTCTAAGTAACAAGGACAAGGCTGGAGGAATCATAATCCCAGACTTCAGAAAATACTCCAAAGCAACAGTGACTAAATCTACATGGTACTGGTATAAGAACAGGCAAGAGGACCAGTGGAACAGAACTGAGGGTACTGAGATAAACCCAAACACCCTCAGTCACTTGATCTTTGACAAAGGAGCCAAAACAATCCACCGAAGAAAAGAGCGTCTTCAACAAATCGTGCTGGGAAAACTGGATCTCCACATGCAGGAGTCTGTTTCCCATTTTTGAATCAGACTTCTTATGTAATTTTCTGTAGGAGATTGTTTCTAATATTCCAGCCATTATTAGTTGGTGGAATATCCTGTTGGTTATTCATTTCCCTTCACGTTACTTTTTTTTCCTGGTTTAATTCCTTCTTAATCATGTGGAATAATTTCTCTCGTTTCCTACTAGAAGTTATCCCGTGTTCGGTATTTCTCAGATGCTGTCTCGTTATTTCCTGTGTGGACATGCCTGCCCGCTTTCAAATGCGCCTGCATTACGGAAGTGATGTGCTGCTCATACTTAGTATTATTCTTGGCGAGAGAATTTTTATGCATGTATAAGATTAGTTACTGAAGTAAAAATTACTTGTAAGACCTGATGTAATTAAATCTGTTATGAATGTAAATAATATTGTATGTCAGTTCAGATATGATCTTCTTATGTAATGAAGCTCTGGCCTGATAAAATGGGACCTTTATAACCAATTACCGCCCCAATTTTTAATTTTTAAAAGCCATTTGATTGAAGTGTAATTGACAAAGCTGTGTTTAATATGTGTAACTTTATAAATTTGGAGGTAAGTGTACACCCATGAAATCATTGCCAAAATCTGTGCTCTAAACTTAACCATCACCTCCAAAAGTTTCCTTCCTCTCTTATTTTTTATTTAAGTATGCGATGCTCACGTTCTTTGTTGGTGTATAGCTTTACATTTCCATATATAATTGAGCAATCTCCATAACAAGCTTATTTATTTGGATGAGACAAGGTGACTTTGTATTTTTATGGAAAATATTAAGATGAGTTTTGACAGCAATAAAAATATGGTAACATATATTACCAGTTGTTACCTCTGGGCCAGAGAGAGTTCTATTTTTTTGCTTGCTTATATTTAAAAATGTATATGTAATAATCACATTTTATGTATAAATAAATAGCATTTAAAACACACTGTGTTTTTCAGCAGAGTTCAGGGACCCATGAGAAAAGAGACAGAAAAAGAAAGTGAGGAGTAAGATACTAGCTCACAGTTTATGAATTTGTTCCTGTACCAGTTCTTATAGAAATGGAGCAAAAATTTTTATATTCTTAATCCTTACTAGGAATGCCCTATGTAGGCAGGTGACCATATTTAAACATTTAAAATATTTATAGCCTTATATATGAAAATAAAAATGAGAGCCCTGGAGATTTTCTACTTGAAAAAAAATTTTTTTTGCAGTTTTTCCTGGGTAGAATGTAATGAATTCTGAAATTAGTGCACTCATCTTCTGTATTAGTTTGCTAGGGCTGCTGTAATAAAGCACCAATGGCTGGGCCCCTCGCATGCAGTGTGCTTTCCCTCAGTTCTATAGGCCAGAAAGCCAAGACGATGTTGGCTCCTCCTGAAGGCCCTGTCCTTCACGTAACTCCCCTCTGTGTCTGTGTCCAAGTTTTCTCTTATAAAGAATCAGTGATATTGGAATAGGTCCCACCCTACTGACCTTGGTTTATTTAATTCTATAAAGATCCTATCTCCAAATGGGGTTGTGTTATGAAGTATTGAGCATTAGGACTTCAACATAGGACTTTTGGGGGATACACAGTTCAGCCTCAAGAGCATCTGAGAAGTTTTCCTGTGTTTGAGATGCTTTTGGAGCCATAAACACATAGTGGCTCTCGTAAAGTGATACTTCACTTGTCCTCACGTAGGAGTTCTGAGAACAAACAGTCAGGGCCCAGACAAAAGCACATGTGCAGTAAATTTCATACCAAGCACTTTACAAGCAGCCACCATTATCTGCAGCCCTTCCTTGCCTGTGGTTCCTAGCATCATAAAGCCCTGTGATGCTAGGAACACTGTTAAAATAAAAAAGATAAGAAATTCAGTGGTCACATTAGTGAACTAGATACTTGTAAGTCACTAAATTTAGCAAGGTTCATCAATACTAAATTACAATTTTAGATCCTTCACTCAGACATTTCCAGACATTGGCTGTATAGGCAAAAATTCACAGAATTGAGAGCATCTTTGTAAACCTACCCTCCCTCTGCAAAATTAAGCTGTAAACACCCACCAGTGGCTCTTCTGAAGGGAAGAGTTTTCTCAGTTCTCAAATACGTCTTCTGCTGCCAAATTTTAAACACAGTGAGAACATTTCTAATTCAGTAGTGAGGCAGGCTGGTCCCTGAATTTGGGTCTGCTGAAGATGAGGTCTGATGCTGCAATGAGACGTGTTCCATCTTTGGCTGACAGTGGGCGGGAGGACTGCTGGCTGTGTGTTGGTTTTGTGCTGGAGCCTTCTTCTGTACAGAACAGAGGTCTCCAATCTTTTCCACACTGATGTCCAGTTTAACTGGAGTCCATTCTACCAAGAATGACGTGGTGTGACTTGTTATGCAGGAAGTTGTTGGATGATAGCTTTGAAATGGTGAACAGCAGCAGGAGAGGGAAGCCAGGAGGAGCAGCCTTAGAACCTAAGAGGGGCTCAAGAACAGGAGGTGGAGCTTCACTCACTGCCTCCCTCCTGCTCCCTGCTTATTGGTCCTGGTAGGCTGTCTTTCAAAGGCCACAGATTGCCACCTGGGTGTTGAGGACCTCTATCGCCTAATAGAACTTGACTTACCTCAGTGCTTTAGCAGAAAAGGAACTTAATATTACTTGAAGTAGAGTCCAAGTACTAGAGCTGAGCCTCTGACTAGTCCCTGAAAGTCAGCAGAATCAGTACCATTAGCTTTGTTATTGTTTGAAAAAGTATAGAAGACAGAACAATTAAAATCAGCATCTATAGGTGGATTGAAATGAGGCCTTATCCATGTCTATAGAACTTTCTGTAGAATATATGTACTTGAATCAATATCAAGACCTGGTACAGAGATTATTTTGATGACTCTATTTCCCTTTAGTCTGTTACATAAATGTATCAACCTGAGAGTAGTTACTAGTTCTTGTTTGTTTTGTCTTAGTACAATACTTTGTTGGGCTTTATGAATCATGAAAAGTGTATTCATTTTAGTGCTCAGAGGCAGTGTATGTTTCCTTCCAGTATTTGTTTTGTAGTTCATTTAGATTTAACTTAAGTTCACTGTCAACATTTAAAATGCTTATTTTGCATGTTTATTTTGTTTTGAATATAGTAAAACTGGAAATTCCATAAAATTCTGCATTATATAGATGTATGTGACAATTCTGAACACATGCCAGAGATATAGTAAAGAGGAGAAAACTTACAAATCTACCAAAAGTTCTTTAATTAAACTATAAATTTTAATAAATCTGTCCTTTTGTGCAAAAATAAATTATTCTAGGGAATAAAACAACCCATGTTGTTTTGTAAATATGTTTTCACTGAAAATTAATTATGTAGTAAAAATAACAAAATCTAATCTCAATAAGCACAGATAGAATAATGTACCTAATGAGTTTATATAATATATGAAACAAATTTGTTTAAAGAAAGAAATTAGAGATTTTTTTTTTTCTTTTTGAGACTGTATCTTGCTCGGCAGTCTAGGCTGGTCCTGAACTCACAATATAGTCTTGGCTGGCCTCAAACTTACAACAAACCTTCTATTTCAGTCTGCCAAGTACTGGGATTACAGGCATGCCACCATGCCCAGTTTATGTGGTTCTGGAGAACCAAAGTCAGGGCCTTGCTCATGTGGAGCAAGTACTTCAACTGCTATGCTATTCCTTAGCTGGACCTTTATACTGAACTACATCCATCCACAGGGCATTTTTTGGTTTTGATTTTGAGACAGGATTTTACTAAGTTGCTAAGTTAACCAGTGTCCAGGCTGGGCTATTCCTACAGCCCCTGTCTATTTAGGAAGTTGTGCTTATAAAAAAATTAATGTTTTTTCCCCCATTGAGACTCTCTGAAAAGGCTTATGAAATAGATTTTTAAAGTAAGAAAAATACTCAGAAATCATGTGTTTAGATTAAGTAATGATCGACATTTAACAGTTTCCTAAATGACTTTCAACTTTTAGCCTTAGGAGGTCCAGTAATATTTAAATGTTGGATACAGGTGACAAGAAAAAGTGATTTAAAAAACCTACTACTCAGATTTTATTCATATTTTATCAATTTTCCCACTAATGTCTTTCTTTTCTGTTCCAAGAGTCAAACCAATATACTTCCTTACATCTAGGGTACATTTTATTTTATCAGGTAATTTCTATTATTTTTACATTTTATGATTGCTAAATGGCAGAAATCCTGACATTGAGAGTGAGGGCATATAATTTTTCTTTCCTTTGTGCCAGAATAGGAAAACTAATCTTCTGGGATTCAGAAACAAATTGATTTGGGTTTTAATGCCAATTTTGTCACTTACTTTGTGGTCGCTGTTTTAAATCACCCAACGCTCTAAACTTTGGTTTCTTTGTACAGTAGTGACAGCAGTGGTGAGGCTGCTTCGCCTCCCCGAGGTGTAAGGATTAAGTGTGCATACAACGAACGCCAATACTAAAGACAAGAGAACAATCTAGAGAGCAGATGGACAAGGGTGAGTTTTAGAAAGGGGGGTGGGGGGATAGCACATAAAAGCCACAACCTGAAAAGTCAGCGCTGACAAAGTCGGGAGTGGATGGCTCCGTAAAATTAAGACGCTCCTTGTTTCCTGCCAGCATATTTATATCAAAGCGTGTGACATGGGGCCAGTTTCATTACTTGGCATGTTCGTGCCCATTTGTAAAGAAAATGCTCGGCAGCTGTTGCTCTGGGAGACAGATGGATGGATGGCATTTATGAATTGTATTTTCTGAGGGAGAAACTGAGGCACCACGTGGTTAATTGTTTCCCCCAGCCTCCCACATCCCTGAAACATCAAATTTGAAATTACAGTTCATGAATATCCTCCGCCTTCCAGCCATGCATGGCAGAAAGGGATCGCCCGCGGATGAGATGGTGGATGTGGGGCTTCCTCCGAGGGAGGCCAGCTGAAGAGCGCTTTGTGCTTGGTACAGATGGCCAACTGGTGGTGCTTACCAGCGCCTCCCCCCTGCAGCCACCCACCCTCAAGTGACAGCTTTTTGAATCTTCTTGTCTAATTAAACCACCAACAGAGAATGCCAGTTATCTGCCTGTGTGACACCTCTGAATATTAAGTAGGTTTTGTAATTAATTATATTTTGAAAGGCTTGATCCTCCATAATTAAATAAATCTTTGAGAATTAGTAATAGGTTAGCGTGGTGGATGGGCTGAAAACACCCTAAACAGCACCCTGGCGGCACGGGAAGAACTCTGCATCCCCAGAGCGTCTGGGAGGACCAGCCCTTGGTGGTCTGTCTGTGTGCTCCCAACAGAACACTGCGCTATTTCTTCTTTTCTCTATATTCCTGTGCACCCAAGTGGAACCAATGGTTTCTGCGCGGGCTAAGATATAAAAATGCAGATTTGATTAAATAACTTACTGCCCAACGAGGCCTCCTGTGCGGTACACTCAAACGTGCCGCCGGCAGCTGTCTGGCTCGTGTTGCCCTTTGGGTTGTGGCTCTGACGCTGTTCACTTTTGTGCCTTTTGTGCTGGCAGTGATTTTGGGACTAGATAAAGGATGCTGGCAGGATCTGGCCATCAAAGATATGGAAAGAGTGGCTCTAGTCAGGTAGTTGTATGCAAAGGTTGGGGGCCTGTGCAGAGCTGGCCCCCAGGGCAAAGTCCAGTGTGACACCCCTGTGTGGATGGGAGCCTGCGCTTTTTGACCTGTAGGGGCTAGGCTGCTGGGGAAGCAGCAGGGACGGGCCTCGATGGGGGCCTGGCATCCTGTGGCTTGGCTTGTTTGGCGAAGGACTTTATGCTCAGTCTGCAGGCGGCTTGGTTGTTGGCTGCTCAGACTGGATAGCACAAGTGCTTACCCGAGGCAGTGTGGGGAGAGGCACTGCAGGCGAGTCAGGGGGGTGAGCGTGGACTGGTGGCACACCCACAGTGAATTTAGGGACAGTTCCTGCCCTTTTTTCTTCTCTCTGAACCATCCACTTTCCTCTCTCTCCTCTTTCCTATTTGTTCCAGACTTGTGCTCTTGTTCGGTTGGCATCAGTGTTATCTTGCTTGGATGTCGACTTTGAGAGTGGAAGTTTCCCACTGTAACATTATAGAATTTTAAGTCCAGTTAATAGCCTGGGAATTCTCCTGCCATTGAATTTCTGACCCCACTGCCCCATATCCCTTCTTTCCTCCTGTGCAGCCCTTGGAGGTTTCCTTACTACTCTCAAGCTCTACTTTAGGTACCTAAGCTAAGTGGGATACGACGGCATTTGTCGCTCTGTGAGAGCCTTATTTCACTTCAGGTGAAGTCCTCAGGTTCCAGCTATGTGTTAGTACATTTTAGAATTTCCTTTACGTTTAAGGCTGAGTAGTAGTCTGCCCTGTACATGGGTAATGCATTGGTTTATCCATCCATCAGTTGGTGTGCGTGTGGGTAGCTTCTACCTTTTCGCTTCTATGAGCCCGAGTGTACCTAGTTTCTGTTTGTGCTCCTTCTTGTAAATCCTGTGGGTATTTACCCACAACTAGAATTGTTTGGGTCAAAAGGCAATTACATTTAAAATTTTTTTGGGACCCGCCATGCTATTTTTTTCAAAGCATGCTCCATTTCATCCTCTCCACTAGTGCTTGAGGTTCTGACTTCTCTATACTCTCATCACCATCATTTTTTTTGGTTAGGGGTGTCCTGCGGGGGGCGGGGGGTGAATGTGCTACTGGATCCAGCCCAGTCAAGGCAACTGTGGGCAGAACTTGAAATTTTATAAATCTAGGAGATTTTTTTTCAGGGAAACATAAGTTTATATTAAGTGAATCATAATCCTAATGTAAATTTTGAAGAATCAGCAAGGAATATCTGCTATGGGGTAGGCAGGATATGTATGAGTCCTAACATCATCGACACCAGTGAATGTCACCTGCCTCACCCAAGAGAAGCAGCTGATACCGTCTTATTCAGGGCGAGTTACTAATCAGAACAGGCTAACTTTTGAATTGATCATTTTGTATGGCCTGTGAATGATGCCATATAAATATCCAAAATGCCTCGGCAGAGAAAGGTTCCTGATACCTGCTCTACTGGAGATGAGGTGGCACGTTTATAATATGCAATCAAGTGCATTTCTTAGTTCCTATATTGGGTCTTCATGCCATGGAGTTGTTCTTTCTTCAGGTCCCCCATGAAGGCAGGAAAGGCCTGTGGAGGAGTCATCAGCTCAGAGGCCAGGTGAGCTGGGGTGCAGCTTGCTTGATGTAGCTGGTCAGACCCCTCCCTCCCCCTGGGTCCATTGGTGGCCTCACTCTGTGCCTTGCTGTGGCTGCACCTTCTTGCCAGATACTCCCCAGCAGAAAGACTTCCCTTGTTTTTCTTCCAAAAATGCTGAGGAACCTTCCCATCTCATGGGTACCCACGGTCTCCATCCTCCCTGGGTGACTGCTTGTTCCGGCAGCAGTCTAACGCTGCTTTCCTCCAGGAAGTCGAGTCTTTTAGACATGCTCACACTCCACCTTTACACTATCTGTTTTTTTTAAACCCTCCCTGGCAAGAAGATAGGGAATATTTCTCTCTCACAACATAATATTGCAGGATGTGCCATGGTTTTTCAAGACTCCCCAGGTTGGTGTTTCAGCTGGGCAATTCGGATGAGCCATTTTTTTTCTCACCTGCCAGCCCTGGCGTCCCTGGCAGCACTGCTTGGGAATGACTACGTGGCTTTGATCATTCAGGCCCCAAGTGTGATCTGTGCTCAGAGCCGCAGTGAGGCCTTTTTATGCTCTAAGCCATAACCTGAATGTCTGCTCCAGGGCTTTGCTGCTGCCAGGAAGGAGGTAAAACACTGTTTGGGGTGTAACCTGTTCTCATCCTGTCTCCTGTACATCCCTGAATACGGCCATTTCAAACAATGCTATCTTTTGCTAATTGCAAAAGCAAACAAGTTTTCAAAGCAAAAAAAATGACCCCTCCACTATAAATGTTGTAGCTCATAAGATCACAACACAGGTGCTGTTTACTAACCTGTTCATTTACTTTAAAGACTGTATTAGTGTCGGACACTAACAAATTTTTCTTTACCATAAAATTTAGTGATAATTTATTCATAACCTAAAATGGGTATAGTATAATTTATTTCCACACTCCTTTATTGTTTAGAGTTTAGACTATATCTGTTTCTGGCTGTTATATACTTTCATGAACATCTTGGCATATATGTCTATGAAAATGAAAGCTATTTTTAAATGTTATTTTTGTAAATGTGTAGAGATGTCAGTCTTATTACGGGTGACCTGACACTACAGGGATGTGAGTTGGGGGAATGCCGATAAGTGCTAGAGGGAGCGTGGGAGGAGACCCTTTCCTGTGAGTTCAGGTGGAAGGTTTCTGGGCTGACTCCAGAGGACTCAGGCCAAATTCAACACCGTTTCGTTTTGCCGATTTCATTTGCCATCCTGCTTTCAGAGGCAGACAGGTTGCTCCCTTTTCTCCCTTCCTGCTATCCATGGTCCTGACAGTGGAAATCCTAGAAATAGCTTTAACAAATCCGTGCAACAGCCACCTTCCCAGCGTGGGTGGACCCCTGCCTTTGATGTCCGTCCTGAGAGTGAGGAGTCTATTTCCTGAAGGGGCCCTTATTTCCTCGGGCCATTTCTTCCTCTCATGTGCTGATAAGGACGGTCACATCGAGCTCCCCTCATTGATATTCTGGGGGTCTCCTCTCTGCTTGGTGATATACCTCAGGCACAGCTTTTTCTCCTCAACTTGGTCTCAGAGACTGTCCTCATGCTGATTTTTTTGTCGTTGTTTATTTTTCTTATTTTTATCTTTATTTGTATATGCATATAACATATTTTGATTGTTTTTTCCTAATGAAAATAACAACAAATTGAAAAACCTACATATTCTTACCAATTGATTTGGAGTCCAATAAATAATACACATGACAATATGTCACTAAAACAAGGAAATATCTTTGTATAAATTTTCTATGCTTTCCTTAGAGTACAGAGCCTTTCAAAGTGCTTCCACTATCTCAGGTCATATAAAGCGAGCATAAATGTGTGGCATGTGTGGTTTAGTCAAAGGGCTCTGAAGATGCACAGGAAGTTAGGTGGACACTATAGAGATGCAATTCTACAATGTGATAAATCTGGCCCACACCTAGATTTTTAGGATTGAAACAACTTGATAAGTAGTATCCTGCCTCATGTGACCCATAAGAAAACTGGACCGCATGGCATCAAGTGACTTGCTTATGGTAACCATGCTTACAGTGATTCAAATGAGCTTTTTCTTCCTTTCTTCCTTTTTTTATTTTTTAGAATTAAGATGTAGGAGAAGGTGTGGTGTGCTCCTAGGAACGTCCCTTCAGTACTGATGCATATTTTACCTTAACCCTCAGGAGTGTTGGCGGTGGGTAGCACCGTCATGATGTTTCCACCCATCCCCAGAAATTTGCCTTTGGCAGCAGACTCTTGATCAACTTGCCGACTCCACCAGGGGTTTTGTCCTCCTATCCTACCTGATAACTGGGTGTCCAGTTGATGTCAGGTACGAAGGCCCTGGTCTCTCAGCCCTGAAAGGCCTTGGAAACAGCCCTTGTACCTGTGTTATGGCCCTGCTTGTCCCTCTGCTCAGCATGGCTTCCTCCTACTCCTCCAGGTATCCATCCTAAGAGCAGTTCCTAGTAAATTTCTGCATATGGATTTCACTGAGTCTGAGTCCCTGGGAGCTGAGCTAGGATGTCAGACACACCTCTTGGGTGGCATTCTGGATCTACTGGGCCTTTCAAAAAATAGTACCATGAATTTTGAACTGATGTCTTTTAAAAAAATACTCTGTATTAATTTTCTTAGTAAGTAAACAGAGGCATTTGAAGTCATCCTATTAGCACGAGTTTGAGTACATATGTGCACAAATGCATACATATTACACACACTATATATATTGTATATAAAATATACGTACACACATTTGCAATAATAATCTAGCATCTCATTAAATGATAATTGCCGTGATTTTAAAAAGATATATTTCAATATGTTTTGCATTCTTTCTTTACCTTTATTGGTTGTTATTGTTAAAATGAGAAAAAATTTCTGAAGAAAATTCTATGTTCGTGAAGAAGAGAGGGATATACTGGTAACAATAAGGATACGGAAGATATTTATGGTTTATAGAAACTGAATCTGATGATTTGCAGAAAAGCAAATACAGAAGATAAAATCAGATGCAAATACCCGTGTATCTCTTTGTTTAGAATTAATGTTTGTCAGTACATTTTTATTTCTGATCTTTTGAAATGTAATAGAGAAGGTACTTAGAATTCTGCTTGGGACCCTGTGGAGCCTCATTGTGCCTGCTCAGGGCTTGGATGGATCAGCTGATCTTCGATACCAGAAACACTGATCATATTACCACGTGGCGTCCAGTGAGCAGAGCGATGAAATAGGTGCTGAGAGCAGGCCACCCCTCCCGCCCTCAGGCCGCGCTCTGAAATGGAGTTAGAAGGGGCGGACTGACTGCAGAGTGTGCGCTCCTGTGGACACGCCTTGGGAAAATAGCTTTTATGACATAGCCAGTAACATTTTAAAGTTCCTCCAGGTTTGTAGAGATTGCCTGGCTTGTGCAAAGGCGTTTCGAATTCATGCCGAATCATAAACAACTTCCATATTCCCAGTTTCTGGTCCTCCTTCCCTGTTCCAGTGAACCTATGGCTGAGTCACGTAAGTCAGACAGCCGGGAACTGCGCTAGCGTTCTTCTCTAAAGCCGAGCGACTTGGGCGTCCAGAGAACTGCTCAAACCCATTCCTTCCTCTTGGGCCTTACTTCTGCCCTCATTCGGAACCTCCTCAGGTCTGCATCGGTCCGTTGCCGGTGTTGCCCAACTGCTTTTGTATCTGGCTTCCCTGACACCCGCTGGCTACCCCACCCCAGATGGAGGAGGATTTGTGCTCCCTCTAGGGAGCTTCTGAAAATATAAATCTGCTGTGAGATTCCTTTAAAAACCTTCTCAGGCAGTTTCTTGCTGCTCGTAAAGTCAACTCAGCCCCCTTGCTGAGGCTTCCCAGCCTCCCACATCCCGAACCTTCAGCTTTGTGAGACCCTCTCAGAAGTGTATTCATCTTGGCTCCCACTTCTTCCGTTCTGACCCCCTGTCCGTGCTTCCAGGTGACACTGGTGACTTCTCCTGGAGGACATTTGCCAGCATTTCTTTTTGTGAAACTGTCTGCTTTTACGTTTGTTCCTCCTATTCCACCGCAAACTCCAAATCCTATCAAACTCTTGGTGGTCCCAGCATCAAAAATAGTATCTTGCCTCAGTGATTGTTGGTAAGTATTCATTGAGTGCCAGCCAGGTCAGGGCATTTGGGGAAGGATACCATACTCCTAGTCGCAGCCCAGTAGGGGTGGCCAGACCTACACTGGCTGGAGCATTGGTGAGGTGAACTGGGCTAGCCCCGGCATAAGCACAAGCAGCTGCCTGGTACAAGGCATGTGCAGTGGCCTCTTCACTAAGAAAGAGCTGGAGGGGGCCCCATTACACTTGATAGTATTTGCTGAATCTCTGTGCGCCCCATGGGACCACACAGCTTAGATCCCTGGGATGGGCTTCATGCCACTGGGTAAATGGGAGGGCAGGGTGAAGGTGATGGTTGGGACAGATGTGGCTGAGCACTGCAGAAGTACGCAGAACAGTAGCAGATACTACACAGGAGGGACTGCCCAGAAAGTGCTTCTCTTTTCCACCTTTTCTGTTTCGTTTAGTCTTTTCCCCATTTCTCTCGTCTCCGCTGCATTTAGCTTGGCAGACATATTGCATCTTGTATTCCAAATACTCTTAACAGTAGCATAGGGAGGAAGAAAGGTAGTTAACACCTGCGGAAGTAGAAAATAAATTTGGGCTCAAAAGAGGGGTTTCAGTTGCCGAGATGACAAGTAAAGTGGTTTATTCATTAAATGTGGCATCACTAGCTTTAGAAGTCAAGTGTAAATCAAGTACTGCATTATGCAAGGCATGTTGCCTTTGCCCATAAATCTGGTAGCATCACTGCTGGTAAAATAAAGTGCAAGTTCAGGATGGTGGGTTGTGAGCCCGAGTGGAGAAATGTAAGGTTAGGTCGTATAGCATAATGTTTAATCCCCCGCAGCTCCAGTCAGTCATACATAAAGTATTGAGTCTATTTGGGCATTTGTGGATCAGAATTTGCATAAAATATTTACAACTTCTTGAGACTAGTTTGGGAGGTTCAAGATGAATACTGAACTTCAGAGCATTTACATCTCAGGGAAACCACCAGTGCTAAATAAGACTGCATCAGCATTTCTGTGGTATTGAATTTATACTGCTTTTGCATTTTTTGTGTTTAATTTAAAATATGTGCAAAGGCCCTGGCATCATTTCATCTTCTTAACTCATTGCTTTTCACAATCTGTTCTTTTGACCTGCATTAGAATAATTTGAATAGCTTGTTTTGATACAGATTCCTGGGCCCAGGCATAATAAAGTATGTCCCAATAAGTCTAGAGTCCAAGATTGGAATGCCAGGGAGTGGGTCCTGGGACTCTGCCATTTACAGCCCCGGTGCCCATTGTTCTGAGGCATGCCCATGCAGTGCCTTCCGAGGATGGGCCGTGGAAGTGATGGTTAGTATCAGACGAGCATGGACCAAAGCGATGAAGGGTGCTGGAAACTCTAAGGTAATGTGGGATGGAAGGCGTGGATCGCAATAGAGCTTGTTGACTTCGGGTATCGGAAAGCATAGGTGGAGCCGTTCCTGTCACAGGAGTGGCAGAGCTGGTGAGTCGTGAGGAGCTAACTGAGCGGTGGGCTCTTGGGGGGCCAGCCTTACCTGGAGAGATGATGAAGCAACGGCTTGAGCAGTGCCCATAACACTTTGGAGGTGTCCATGCCAGAGGGTCTCAACCACAACAGAATGTGGCTGCCGGACAATCAGGGCAGGTTTTTTTTTTTTTTTCCAGAGTGTAATCCTGACCTTGAACAAAACCACAAGGGGAGGTAAACTGTGTGTGAGCTGTGAATTGCATCCAAACCACAGCCAAACTCATCTGTGGCTCTGTGCGGCCCCTGGGTCTTCAGCTGGCCAGCCCTGCTGCTACCGTGGCGAAGCAGGCCTGCGTAAGACTGCAGTGCCAGATGCACACGCAGCCAGCCCCTGACTCTTAGTGCATGAAACACTCACGCCGTGTCCGTCCCATGCCTTCTATCCCATGGAACATCTCGGGAATGTGGCAATTTCCTGCTCTGACCTGTTCCTTCTAATGGTAACCAAGAATATTGCTATTAGAAGCATGTCTATTGTTACATTATGTCTCTAGAAAACTATTTCCTAATAAACTGTGTCATTGAAAGTGCTTCTTTTTTAGCTAATAAAGTTATTGTCTATGCTATACTTACATGACATCTTAGGAAAAGACGTCAACTTTGTTCCAAGACTTCCTTTCCAGACCGTTCTGGCTGTGGGAGGATATGAGCACTCATTGCTTGTTCTGTGAGCTGCTGTTCGTGGTTGTGCTGCCCAGATTCCTGTGAGCAGATGGATGGGGTTGTGACTCTCTTGCTTTGGCTCTGGGGGGTCCTGTCTGGCTGTATCATCTTCCCTTCCTGACCTCACAGAGAGCCCACAGCTGTCCCCTGATGTTGTTCCTGTACTTCCTGTGGTCCTCAAGATCGAGGTACCCTCATACACCTTACTGTGAGCTCTAGTGTGCCACTCACACTTACCTGGCAGGGAGATTAAAGTAAGGTAGAGAGAAAGGTTTCTACCTCAGGGTGCCAGGCAATGCTGCCCCTGGCTCCTGGATTCTTGCTGAGTTCTCTGGTAACTGCAGACTCTAGGCCTTGCCATCTAGAGCTACAGCCCACTCTACCTGACTTCAGTGAATTGCGTCCCTATAAAACCCATTCTTGTACCCTTACCCATCAGCCCTTACCTCGTTCACCAGCACTCTTTCAGCAGATGGGTCAAATCCCACTTGGCAAGGCAGGAATTTAGTACTGACTCTTCCTGCCTTTTCAGAATATGCTCCCAATGAATCTGGAACATGCCCAGACTTCGACTTTTGCTCTGTGAATTTGCTTCCTCCCTCTCAGATTGTAGGCATGACAATAGAAATTTTCTTTATTGTTCCAAAATATTGACTTAATAGTCCCTCCCTATACTATGAACTAAAAATGGGGGAAAAAAATCCAACAGCTTAAGCTGAACAGTTCTAAGGCCTAAAATCTAGAACATGTAATTAAATGCTCTTGACTTTGAGATAGCTGATTTTCTCTCTTTGGTAAATGATGTTGAACAAGAACAAAACTGTATTTTTCCTCATTTCCACTAGAATTCCAAAAAGAAAAATTAGATATAATCTTTGCTGCCTAACTAAATCAATTGTTTGCCTCTAGGCTCCTTACCATACGCATGGGTGTCTTCTCTGAATTAAGCCCCAGCAGAATCAGCGCAGTACTAACTTACCATTTGTATTTTATTTATTTTCTTATTTTTAACTGATGTGGCTTTGACAGTGTTGCTCATCTGTTCCTGACTTCGGTCTGAATCTCTTTGATAATTCCAGGTTCTGAGCCTTGATCTGTGGCATCTCCCAGCTGGCAGGTCATTGCTGCTATCACTGTCAGAAATTTGGAGGCACCTCTCTTAGGACATTTTATTTTCCCTAAACAGAAAGACGGGAAAAAACCAAAAAGACCCTGAAGATAAAGTCAAACTCTCTATGGGAACACATGTTCTTATACAAATTTCAAAAGACCAAAATGTATCCCAAGATGAGAAGAGTCCAGTGAGCCTGATGGTGGTATCTGTGCATCCATGTGGAGGAGAGATGGCTGGAAACGGGATTCCGGTGTCTGCATAAGGACAGCTCCAAGGAATGGTTATGGCATAGTGATTGGCATTTATGTAAAGCTGTAAGTTGGCAAATGCTTTCTTATTCAGGCTTCTCTGTGATCATGTGATGTCGTGGGACAGTCAAGGCTGTTCCCTAGCCTCATCTTACACATAAGAGATGGGTGCTCTCAATGTTGCTAAATCTCCTGCAGCAAATAAGTGGCAGGATTGAAAATCAAACCTAGTTCTTTTGACCACAATTCCTGCTCCTGTCCACACACCATCTCCTGGAGTAGTTCCTGCCACAGTTTTACTGAAGTTGAGGGCAGACCAACTCATCTCATTGCCATGAATTGCCTGAAGACTGGGGCTGTGGAGACACAGGTACTTTTCATGTGTTTTTTTCTCTTAAAAGTTACTCAGGATTATTCCTGGAGAGAGAGAGAGAGAGAGAGAGTTTTAAATCTGGACCAAATTCTTGGATAAATTTTGAAATTTTACCTACCTGAAGTTAATTCACATAACAGTTAACTTTGACTATGTATTTGTCTCTGACAGGAAGTGGAACAAAGACTTCATGGTTTTGCCAAAATATGTTGTTTTCTTTTTAAACTCCTTACTCATTGTGAGTTTTGTTTTTTTTCTCATGAATGAGAGATACTAGATTTACTTGATAACTATTTCTTAACAATAGCTGCTCACAACCCAACACCTATAATTCTCAATTCCAAAAGCCTCTACAAGTCCTCAGTTTTTCTATAAGTTTGTTGCAAATTAATATGATGGAAATGATAACCCTAACTAAGATAAGGCTATGTCTGGTTTTTAATCTTCTTTAGTGCAAACATTTATGTTTCTACTACAGAAATACCAATATAGGTGCTCCCCAAATCTCATTTAGAATATTACCTAGTACATTGCAATATATTTGAAAATTCTGAAGTGCATTTAGTCCCAAGGTCTCAGATATTAATTGTAAGGTTTTCCCTGGGCTGCTTCTCCTCCTCCTCCTCCTCCTCCTCCTCCTCCTCCTCCTCCTCCTCCTCTTCTTCTTCTTCTTCTTCTTCTTCTTCTTCTTCTTCTTCTTCTTCTTTTCAGGAAGAGAAGGGAGAATCTGTGAATCGAGCAGAATGACAGAGAAGCATGATGTGGCCAACTGCATTACTTTTCACTTATAGTGGTGCTTTCCACAGTGACAGAATATTACCATTACTCTGCCCTCTTGAACTCAAAAACACTCCCATGCCATTTTTTTTGCGCAAATAAATGTAAGGAGAGGAGATAAGCCACAACCGGACAAAGCTATGAGAGCCAACACTCAGCTTTCCATTCTCTTGCTATTTGTTGCGAGCTCAGCATGTTCTGTTGTAAATGAAGATTGAGATTCACCTCCCCCCCCCCCCCCCCACACACACATCCTCCATGAAGCCCAGCATGAAGCTGCAACTGTTTTGCCCTGGAGTCGTAGTGTGAGGGAGAGAGAAATTTTCACTGCTAAAGCCTTTATAGTATCACCTAGTCTTTGCTGGCGCAGAACATCATACGCCCTCGGGGATGAGTCATTCATTAATGTAACATCTGTGGTACCGAAACAGCTAAAATGACCAATGTGGTCTTTGTCTTCTCAGGCATGGCGGTCCCAATGCACAGAACAGTCAGGACGAAGGTGCCACGTCAGGCCTGGCCTACCATATTGCCTCCCTTTCTCTCCACCCCATTCTGGTTTCTGTGTCTAGATTAAAGGCAAAAAATGTCCTGACTTTTAAGTATTCAAACATTTTTAAAATCTCAACACATATTTTTCTTACTTTATTGGACTTAACAATCACATAATTTATGCTTATTAGAACGAATAAATCAATACAAAATATATACAGAAAAAGGTTTGTTCTTTCTACCTCACAACCCATCCCTAATTCAACCAATGTTATTGCACTGGTGTGAATCCTTCTAGACCTTTTTCTTTGTTGGTCAAATATCTAGAGATATGTAGTTATAGCTACATAAAGTTACTTTTTAATATTGTTTTATGCTGAGCATGACTTTGCCAAGGGCATCCATTCAGTCATTAGATCTAACAAGACTTAATTAAGTCTTTCAATTATTAATAGCTTCTTTTACTGAATGCTTACTTGGCCAAACCACTCTTATAAACACTTTATATATGTTTAATCTCTTTATCAACAGTGAAGTAGGCACTGTTATTATTAGCATTTTCCATTTCAGAAAACAGAGGCCCAGATAAATGGAATAATTTGAGTTGTCGAGCTTAGGAAGTGGTAGGGTGAAAAGATCCAGGCAGTGTGTCCGTACACATCATGCTCGCAACCCCTTGGACGTATTGCCTTTCGAACTGCACAATAATCCATGAATGAATGAACAATAATTTATTCAACCATTCCCCTACTGATAGGTGATTGAAATGATTTCCTTTTTCCCCCTGCTTCTGCCTCTGCCAGAAGAGTTTCAGTAGCACTGAGATATATCCTGATGCCGTTGTTTCTCCTGAAAAGAGCGCCATGTTAATTTCTTACTGCTCCTAAATTGGGAAAATCTATCAACTCCCGCAGTTCCAATTCTAGACAGGCAAAACGTCCTGGCCATTGTAATTTCTACTCCAGCGACTAGGAAAGGTTTTGCTTCAACAGCTCCTTAGAATGCTTGCGTGTCTGTCCTCAGATGTCAGCACGGAGAGCCCTACTCAGGCCAGCCTAGCCCACATTTAGAAACAGGAGGAAGTGAAGTGTAAGAGATTGTCTCATCCGATTTGTGTCAGATGCAATCACACAGCATGGATTTATGAAGTGAAGTGAAATATTTGTTTTGATTGCTCACTGATTAAGAATACACTCTAATGCACAATCTTGACAGACATCTAGGGCAGCTGCCCTACTATACAAATCTGGGTCAGGGATGCCCAGCTTCTTCGAAAGCAATGGTCTTATTTCATTAAAAGATTATGCAAAGAAACCTCGTTTGGGTCTGTACGACTGGCTGCCTCCTTTTTGGTATGTAATACTGCAGCAGCCCAGCAGTTGCCAATGCCATTGCCTGATGATTTGTGATGTCTTCTTTGTTGTTCAGCATAGAGTTTGGAAGAGCAATTAGCTGAGAACTTTATGACAAATGGATGCATAATTCACTACTGAAGCAATTAATGGAGATATTTAAGTTAAAGTATCAGACAAAACTCCTCATTGTTGGGGGTGTGTAAGAATGGAGTTTGACAAAACCTGAAAATGATTTAAATGAAGGTCATTTAAACATCTCAAGAAGTGTGCTTTGAAATTTTAATCTAGAAGTACTGCAGGATAGATATTTATCAGCAGATCACCGCAGTGTGCTACCAGATGAGAATTATACAGTGAAACAGACTTGGTTACTTAAAGGTAAATTACCCAATGCAACTCATAGAACAAAGCCACTGGCATATGCCAAGAGATCTCGGATTTGTGACTGGGAATTCTGTGTTGGGAAGGAGCTGGAGTGGATAAGCACATGATCTTCCTTACATTGGTTGTTTTACAATCGTATAAGCTTTAAGAACACCAGTAGTCAATTTGTGCAGTATATATTTGAAAGAAATGGATTCAAGCCCATAACAATTGATGATTAGGTATGTAAGAACTTCTGTTATCAAAAGGGAAACATTCTGCCACCTCCAATCAAGGAATATTAGTTTATTTCTCTCCTCAGCATGCGTCTGGGTCTGTTTGCACTTCTCTCGCTGGGGAAGGGCACAGGACCATGTTGGCAGGGTTGGTGAGGAGCTCACCCTTAAGCCTTCAGGAGGTGGGCTTCCATAAATTCTCTTCTGTTTGTGTGAGGATGAGAAGCCTGACACACACTGTGACCAATAAACATTATCTCGATTATCACTATTTTCACCAGTGAGAACCTGTTTCTACATTCCTGGTGCTGATTAAGATGCCTACAATTTCACCAATAGAATGCTATTTCTGAAATCGTTTATACTATGCTAATTAGCAAAAGCACAGGTGATGAGCAAGATATGAGCAACTGACATAAATAGTTGTCCCTCTGGGATGTCAGCTTCTACCCTATGTGTGTGGTTCCTGAGTAGGACCGCTGAATGTACCTGAGTAAGGCTTAGGCTAACTTGTGCCCATTGGCTATGCTGGCGATTCTCTTACCAATACTGGGGATTGAACCCAGGGCCTTCACACTGAGCTACATCCCCAGCTTCCCACTCCTCCTTTTCCCCTTGTTTTTGTATTTTAGGACAGGGTCTCCTGAAACTCTTGAGTTTCCCAGGCTTGCAATCCTTCTTCCTTAGCCTCCTAGAATGCTGAGATCATAGGCCTACACCACTGTACCTGGCCATGTTAGTGATTTTAAAGTAAATTATGGACATTTTATTATAACAAACCTAAGGGCTTAGAGCTGTCTCCATCTCAAGTCCATCTTTCTTTAGTCATGCAGATTTTTGTCATTGACCACAGACTTACTCCCTGTCTTAGTTACTTTTTCATTTCTGTGACTCAATACCTGACATCCACAGATTTAGGGGAGGAAAGGTTTATTTTAGCTCACAGTTTCAGAAGGTCACAGCCCATTCAGGGGAGGCTGGCAGCAATGAAAGTATATGTCAGAGACAGAGGTGGAGGCAGCTTCTCACGACATCACAAACAGGAAGGCAAATTTAGATGAGTTAAGACTAGTTCTAGTCCAAGGAAGGCCGGAAGCAGCTTATATATCCTTCCTTAGTGTACCAAAAGAGGGAATCTCATGGTTAATTTTTTGAGTGATTATTTAGAGTGCTTTATTTACCACTATTATTGTGCAAAATGGAGTACATTTTGGCTTGAAAGATTTGTTAAAACAGAAAGTTTCCCTTATTGTGGAATGTCATTCACCTTGGTCCTCCTGGGCTCTGCATTCTTTCACCTGTAGAGCAAGTGGCCCGAACCAGCTGGCTTTTTCTTCCCTGTACTTCTGATGAGCTGAGGTGGTCTTCCTGCCCAGTGAGCGCTACCTCAGGCTAAGTCTGCAGCTGCCTGTGAGGGAAAGCCTGTCACCGTAAGTGGGGGCCCTTTCCCTCCCAGGAAGATGATCCGGAACTCTGGTCATATTAGCTGGTAAGCCAGCCAGCCCTGTGGCTGGACTGACAAATCATACGTGTGGTGATATCCACGACACTGCTGTACCTAAAGAACATCAAAGGAGGAGATCTATGGCATTTGGCTCCCTTCCTTCAGCTCTTACGCTGCCATTGATCAAACAGCCATAGTGAATATAGTACATCTTCCCATCCTTGCTTCTAACTTGAATCTTGCTCTCTCAGCAGGTTGTGTAATTTGTTCAAGGCAGCAAAAACTCTTTGCTGTTGAATACTGAGTTGCCTTAGAGGAAGAACGGGGTGGTGTTGATGTGTGCATTTAATCTCATTTTAAATATTATTAGATAATAGGCTTTTAGTTCAATGTCCATTTATTCCCTAATGATACAGTTGTTCCTCACTACCCAGAAATTTAACATAGTGAGGACTGAAAGAAGAATTGATAGCTATAGACATTGATTCAATGCAATTCAATGCAGAGAACCTATTGACTAAGTTCAAGGAAAAGGCAAATTCCTTGGCTAATATGCTAGTGAAAGGATTCCTTTATTTGTTTGTTTGCTCCCATATTCCATTTGCTGTTATTTTCTCCTTAATTTTTTTATTTGACCTATTTCTAAAAGGGATCAGCTTAGACCATGTGCCTGCACATTATTTGACTCTGCCAGTCACTAGGAAATATGGGAAGAAAAACAGGCAGAAATCATCTGCTTTTTCAGTTCAAGTTTTCTTTTCCTGAGTAGTTTCATTCAACTCTCCCCACCAACTCATTCAAGAAGTCTTCAACTTATTTGATTGTAGTTTGTCATTCATTTCTTGGGGCCTGACAGATAAACTAACTCAATGGTGTTAGGGAGGTAATAGGGCATAATTGTTCTCTTCCTTTTGGAGAAGGACTGATCTAGATTTAAATACGTCCCCTGTCACTTGCTAACTAGAGGTGATTATTTGATCAATTGGAGACTCAGTTCTCTCAAATTAAAAATGGGGGTGTAGCTCAGTGATTACAGCACTTGCTGATTTTCCCCATCACCACATAATAATAGCAGGGTATGGTGGCGCACGCCTGTAATCTTAGCACTCAGGAGGCTGAGGCAGGATGATTGCCCTGAGTTTCAGGTCAGCCTGGGCTACATAGTGAGTTCAGGACTACAAAGTGAGTCCCTGTCCCAAAGAAAAAATAAAGAAATAAAATTATTGACTTTCCAGAATTATTGTAAAAATATATATGAATACTTGAAAATGTTGCTTTCTCTCAGTTCACACTGAACACCTTATGCAGTCATTTTTAGTTCCTTTGTCCGTTTGTGTTGCTGACCGTTATGTCCAGGTGCGGAAGCCCCTCCTTCCTGCCTTGATCGTTCCTGCTTATCTCTAATATGTTTTAGCTCCCACAGATGGCCATGGATGCTCCAGAGATCTTGCCTAAACTCTGTACATCTTTTGAAAGAGATGAGTCTTTTCAAATGGGGAGTAGTCCAAGCAGGGGTCCCTGGTGAAGTAAAAAATCTTTTGCTGGTGCCTTAGCCCTGAGCGTTGGCGGCTGACTGCTCTGGTGCTATATACATCTTTGGCTAATCTGACCATTTTTCACCATAGCTTATTTTGTCTGTGTTTTTAAAAAATATATCTCCCAAATGTTATGAGACTATTTGCTAAATCCTGAGAGATGCTGCAGGGATTAGCTAATTGATTATTTCAAATGTTTTGGAACTGATAGAGCTTTTAGTAGGAAAGGCAGGCTAAATAATTTTAGCAGTTTCCATGGAGGTACGAACTGTGGTGAATGGCCCTTGTAATTTACTTTGGTATCCAGTCGAATTTGTTTATTGTGTAACCTGTCCCATTAAAATGAGTTATGCATGTTATTACATTTAAAACATGACCTGGGAAAGTGCTTTAAATAAAAGAGGTGTTTGGAAAATATACAAAGCTTTTGTTGAATGGAGTTGCAGCTGCTGAAGGCACTTTTTTTGACTCAAGAGAATCCTTGTGAAACAACATTCATTTGTTAGAGCCTAGTGTGTGTCAGGTGCTAGACATGGGTCCCCAGGGTTCCCTGCCTGACAGATCCTGGGCTAGAAGTGGAAGCAGATATGTAGTTAAACCCTGGAACAGGGATATCAGGATCATAGCATATTTGCTTATTGTTTCCTGTGCAAGTAGAGCAGACATTTTTTTCATTGTACTGGGAGATATAAAACATAACATAAGTTTTGGTTGGCTCAACTCCCTGAAGTATTAAATAAAAGGTGAGCCTTTCCCACTGCTGGGGAATCTACCCCTCCAGGCCTGAGGTCTATTAACACAGAGGTATTAAAAACACAACTTATTTTCTTTGAAATGACTCAGAATTGGCTGAACCTTCAAGCCTTTGCTCCTCCTGAGTCTGTCCAACCTCTTTACATTGTTACTACAGGTGAGTGACTCTCCTGTGGCAGGGAGCCAGGGAGATGAATTACTACATATTTTCTTTTAGATACTAAATAAGCAATTTATTGATTTAAAGCTGCCTGTCTTCAATTTAAGACCTAGTAGAGTTTGATGGAGATGTCTGAGTTTCCTACAGGATCTCACATAAAAAAAACCAAAAAAAAAAAAAAAAACCAAACTGAAACAAAACAAAAAACAAAACAGCAACAACAAAAAGAACATGCAAACTTCATGGCTTAGATATTCCGACTTCAAATCCAGATTCTCCTTACCTTTCTAAATATGGAGAAATAAGGTCAGTATAGCTGTTTAGAAGGAGAAAAGCAATGGAGAAGACGCATCATGTAGCTTGGATGTGTGTGCGGACAAGGTCCCCTTCCTGGGTGGCTGTGGGAGGCAGAGTCCCTGGACATGGTGGCAAGTACCTGGGGCCTGTGTCAGCACTGACTGCCGCTTGCTTCTTTATCTTTGTCCCTCTGCTTCCCTGAACTACAGTGAATCCACAGCCTCCATTCTACATCCCAGGATGGTCCCCTCCAGTGAATTTGCTGGGGAAGGTTTTACTTTCAGGCCAAGATGGCACAAGGTTAAGTTGGACCGTGTTTTACTACAGATCTCTAATGTTAGGTGGGTGCTAATGACAAAACTCAGGCTAGATTAGAAATTCTTGCCTTTCTGTCTGAAGGACGCCCTCAGAGATGGATTGGGTCTTCATATGAACAGTGAAGGGGACATCAGCAGGGCTGAATATTATGGTTGGGTATCTGCAATGTCTCCCGGGAGTCTCATGTTTGGAGGGATGGATTACGGGCATGTGGCAGATTACAGGCATGTGATGGATAACAAGTGCACGGAGGATTGTGGGCACGTGGCCTGGGGGGAGATACACTCCTACTTTAGCTTGTTTAGGAGGCGACTGGCTCTTCCTCTTGTCATGCTGAGAGCTGCTGTTCTCCACTAGAACTTCCTGCCTTTGCAGGACACCCATGAGTGAACTGACAGCTTCTGAAGCTATGAGCCAAGATAAATCTGTCGTCCATTAAGCTGTGGATGTTGGGTATTCTGTCCCAGAAACACATAGGTAATTAAGACACTGAACCCAACTATATTCATTTTAAACTATATTTAGACGTCTTGATAAATACGTAATCATACATGACGGGTTGTAGGCAGTGTTCAGGAAGAGAGCTCTGTTAAAAAAAGAGGTGTTCTTTATGTTTATAAGACTTTAGAGTACTATTCTGCCGTGAAGAAAGATAAATTTGAGACTTGTAGGAAAGTGGATGCTCCTTGAAACCATTATGTATAGTGAAATGAATCAGGTGTAGAAGCTTAAGTATTGCATGGTTCCTCTAATATGAGAAAACCAAAATATGAACAAATAAATGAGCAAAGTAAGAGTGATGATAGGAAATGAACTGAGAGACTTGTGGCAAGGGAAAGGGGGTACAGGAGGAGGGCAGAGAAGGTAGGAGAGGAGAGATGGGGAGGTGGGGGAGGGAAGCAAAAATGAGGAAGATGTGATATGTATGTGTGGAAATTCCTCAGGCCAAATGTATTTATCATGTATCACAAATGCATTGCAAAAAAAAAAGGATAATTTTGGGAGAAAAACAAAAATGCCCACATCAAATCATTGATGAGCGTGATTGTTCTAGTTTCTACCTGCAGTGCACAGGTTTTATTATCTTTGTGATTGTTTATTACGAGAACTAAGAGTGTCTCTCCAGCTCTGCAATTATGATCTCAAAATGACTAGCTTCTTACTCAGCATCTTTCCTCTCACCTTAAAAAAAAAATCAACCAGTAATCCTGCTACTCAGGAGGCTGAGGCAGGAAGGTTGCAAGTCTAAAGCAAGCCTGGGAAATTTAGCAATATCGTGGATCAAAGTAAAAAAAAAATAAACAAAGGCTGTGGATGTGGCTTAATGGTCAAGCATTCCTGGGTTCAATCCCTAATAATCCTATGACACACAAATCGATCAACTCACAGATGTACTAGCTTTTGTTTTCCTTTCCCCACTTTATTGATATGTGTAAGTGCAACACATAAAGTTTACATTGATCTTGGGTATTTTGTGCACATACGTATTGTGGCAAAATTACAAATCCTTCCCTTCCCTCTTTTGACCCTCCAACTCCCTCACTCTTCCCTCCAGTTCCCATTATTACCCACGATAAGTTCTATGAAATAATTGTGATCTGGATTTCTGATAACAGAGAAACCTTTTGATACTTCACTTTCTGCTTCTGACTCACTTCATTGAGCATGAAGGTCTCAAGTTGCCTCCATTTACCTACAAAAACCTCTAACCTACCTGTCTAGATACATGAGTAGTATTCCATTGTGTATAAATACCACAATTTATGTATCCATTGGTCTGTTAATGGGTATTTTGGTGTCTTTCACATTTTAGCTATTGTTAGTTGTGCTGCTATGAACATGGGTATCCATGTATCTCTGATTATATATAATTTTTTAAAAACTCTTTTGGTAAAATTCTCAGAAAAGGCATCACTGGATTGAATGGGATATTATTTCCAGTCTTTGGAGAGACTTCCATACTGCTTTCCATAGTGGTTGTACCAGTTTACATTCCCAGCAGTGGAGAAGGGTTCCTTTTCCCCACAGCCTCTCCAGGGAAAACAGTAATCAGTTCCTCCATTCCAATGCAAATTCCCTTAATGTCATTTTCTTGTCTGATTGCTATGGCAAGTGTTTCAAGAACTATTTTGAATAAGAGTGGTGAGAGTGGACAACCTTGTTGTGTTCCTGATTTGAGAGGAAACACTCAAATGTTCTCCATTTACTGTGATATTTGCAGTAGGTTTGGCATATGTGACTTCTATGTGTTTGAGATAAGGCCCTTGTATATGCATTTTTCAAAGAGTGTCTATCATGAATGGGTGTTGGATTTTATCAAAGGCTTTCTCTGCATCAATTGAGATGATCATGTGGCTTTTGTTTTTGCTTTTGTTGATGTGGTGTATTACATTGATTGATTTATGTATTTTGAACTAGCCTTGCATCCCAGGAATGAAGCCCACTTGATCATGGTGTATGATCTTATTGGATTCTGTTTGCCGGAATATTATTAAGAATTTTGGCATGTATATTCAGTAAGGATATTGGTCTATAATTTTCCTTCCTGGTTAAGTCTTTGTCTGGTTTTGGACTAAGGTGATGCTAGCCTTCAGTGATGAGTTTGGTAGTATTCCTTCTCTTTTAACTTCATGGAACAGTTTGAGAAGAATTGAAGTTAGTTCTCTGAAATGTTGAAAAACTTCTTCTGTGAATCCATCTGGTCCTTGGCTGTTTTTGGTAGGGAGAGCTTCAATTTCTCTGTGTGTATAATGGGATTATTCCAGATTTTTATGTCTTCGTCACTTAATTTAATTTTGGTATTTTCTATATGTCTAAGAAGTCATCCATTTCTTCCCAATTCTCTAGCTTATTAGAATATAAGTGTTCAAGATAATTTCTCATAATATTTTTAATTTCTGCAGAGTCTGTGGTAATTTCACACTTTTCATTTCTAAGTTCACTAATTTGTGCTTTTTTCTTTCCTTCTTTTGGTAAGTTAAGCTAGAAATTTGTCAATCTTGTTTGTTCTTTCAAAGAACCAGCTCTATGACTCAAATCTTTTTTATTGTCTTCTGAATTCCAATTTCATTAATTTCAGATCAGATCTTTATAATTTCTTTTCTTCTACTGCTTTTTGGCTTAGGTTGTTCTTTTTTTTCTCTGGGGGCTGAAGGTGCAACATTAACATGTTTATTTGTAATGTATTTTGTTTTTTAATGTGTGCACTTATGGCTTTGAATTTCTTTCTAAGTATTGCTTTCATTGCGTCCCATAGATTCTGATATGATGCACTTCCTTCATCATTTAACTCTATGAAGTTTCTGATTTCTTCTATGATCTATTATTTAGTCAATAGTAAGTTGTTCAGTCTCCATATATTTGTGTATTTTCTTCTATTTCTTTTGTTGTTAAGTTCCAGTTTTATTCCACTATGATCTAAAAGTATACAAGGAATTATTTCTATTTCTTTGTGTTTAAGCATAACTTATGACCTAAAATATGGTCTGTGTTTCATGTGCTGCTGAGAAAAATGTGTATTCTATTGATGCTGGGTGGAAAACTCTGTAGGCTTGCGTTTTCTATAGTGTCATTTAACTGTTGTATATCCTTTTGGATTTTCTGTTTGGTTGATCTATCTCTCTGTGATAGCGGAATATGAAAGTCTCCTACTATAATTGTATTGGGGCCTATATGGCCTTCCAGATCTAATAATTTTTGGTTTAAATAAATGGGTACTTCAGAGTTGGAAGCATATGTATTTATAATTGTGAATTCTTCCTGTTCTATTGTTCCCTTAACTAGTATATGGTGACCATCTTTTTTTCCTCCTAATCTGTTTTGTTTTGAAATCTGATGAATCTGAGACTAATATAGTTACCCCTGTTTCTTTCCTGGATCCTGTTGCATGAAATATTGAATTCCGCCCTTTTATTTTTGCTATATGAGTTTCCTTGTGGGTGAAGTGTGTCTCTTGTAAGAAGCAGATTGTGGGTTTTTGGTTTTTGATCCAGTCAGTGAGTCTATGTCTTTTAGTAGGTGAATTGAGGCAATTCACTTTTAGAGTAACTAGGTAGGTATATATGGTATGTCTTGCCGTTGTTATAGTTTTTCAGCGTTATTTCCTAGATTTACTTTGTTTTCAGCTCATTCTCCTATGTCTGTTATCTCTTTCTCTCTGGGTTCATTGGTGTCATTAGCCTCCCTTTCACTTTCTAAGTTTTTTTTTAAAGTATTCTCTGAGGTGCTGTCTTAGTGGCTGCAAATTTTTTTAAAGCTTTCTATATTATAGAAAGTTTTAATTTCTCTTTCTAAAAGATAATTTTGCTGGATATAGCAGTCTGAGTTGGCATTTATATTCTCTTACAGCTTGGATGATATTGCTTCATGATCTCCTGGCTTTTAGGCTCTGTGTCGAGAGTTCTGCAGTTATCCGGATGGGCTTTTCTTTGTAAGTCACTGTGTTTTTCTCTTACATCTTTTAATATTCTCTCTTTGTGTTGGGTCACTATATTTTGATTATGATGTGTCAGGATAAGATTCTCTTTTGACCCATTTTTTTTTGGTGTTATATATGCCTGCAGTAGTTCCATGTTCATTTCTTTCCTTAGATTTGAGAAATTTTCTTCCATAATTTCATTGAATGTGGTTTTTAAGACTTTTGTTCTGTCCTCGGTTTTCTCCTGTACTCCCACAATTCTGAGGTTGTTTCTCTTTGAGTCACCAATCAGCTGTCTTAACCATTCTCTCTATTCCTGCTTCTTTCCTCGATCCTGTTGGTTTTGTGTTCTTTACAGCCTGTATGTTCCAGCTCTACCATTTTGTCTTCTAGGTCTGATATTCTATTCTCAAAATATTCAAATGGGTTACTTATATTTTCTTGTGTGTTTTGCACATCTTGAAGGTCTGCTTTCAATATTTTATTACCTCTGCTGTATTCTTCTCTAATTTCTTGTATTGCCTTCATTATCTTCTCTGATTTTTTGTATTGCCTTCATATATCTTCTTTATTTTTCTCTAATTTCTTGTCAATGTTTGCTGATAGCATAGCTATGTCCCAGCATAGCTCTTGCATTTCCTATTTCATTTCCTGTCTCAATTCTAAGTATTTCTGGACCCAGAAGTTATCATCTTTTTTTGCCTTTTTCATTTTTTCATTCTGCTATTTCAAGATCTTAGGTTTTTTTTTTTTTGAATTCAGGTGTTTCTGTAGGAGATTTATTAGCATGTTCTCTCATGGTTCTGTTACAGTGAGTTGAGGTACCAGTATTGTTGATGGGCTCTATGTCTTTTACTGTGATTATTATATCATACTCTTTCTGTTTTAAGTATTATCCAGCTGTCTCTGGGAACAGGAGGGGTGGGTGCACGACGGCCCAGTTCTGCAAGCTCCCAGATTTAGGTGGGGGCTCTGCCCACTCCTACCTGGCTGTTTCTGGCATGCAGGAGGGACGGAGCTGTACTTGCTTTTGATACCCTACTTAAGAGCTCTAGGCCCAACTTATAGACTATGAAAAACTGACGCTCATTTCCCCTAACGGAACACTATTTCAAAATTTGAGTCATATTTTTGTTTTGTAATTCAATAAAACACCAAAGTTAGCATAGGGGCTTTTCCAGATAGATGCATGTCTCATTTACTTTTTTGTTGCTGTGACTCAATACCTGACACCCACAAACTTAGGAAAAGAAAGGTTTATTTTAGCTCACAGTTTCAGGCCATTCAGGGGCGGCTGGCAGCAATCAAAGTACATGGCAGAGGCAGAGGTGGAGGCAGCTTCTCATGATGTCACAAACAGGAAGGCAAGTTGAGACTAGTGGAGCCCAGTCCTAGTCACAGTCCTAGTCCTCAAGGAAGGCAGGAAGCAGCTTATATATCCTCCCAGGTCTCTGCCCAGTGATCAGCCCCTCCTGCATCCAGGTGTGGAAGGTGTGGCCACTACACACCGTTAATCCTAACTCACATGCCTTTAATCCTCACTTAGCTGTAATCCACCCCTTCAGACTAGGCTCCAAGCTACCAACAGCACATGGTTCCATAGACAATCCATAACATTAAAGTACATGAGACTTTTGGGGGACACTCCAGATCCAAACCACAATAACACATTAAAATAAATACATCTTTTGATATTGTGAAGGAAGTTGGAGGTTGAGGGCAAAGATGGAGGGGCGAGTCCGCTTATGTTCATGTCCCGTTCAGATCTGCTGAGCAGCCAGTGTGATCGAGGCCCCTTGGGATGTTCTATCCCGTCGCAGTCAGGGTATCTCCTTCTCTAAGTTCTTCTTGGTGACTCAGGGAGATTCTTCCAGATTATATGATTCCAGCATAATATTTTTTTGGTTATCAAATGATGCCAGGGTCTTTGGGCCTTGTCATTTCTGAGGATCATTTCTGGAATCACTCAAGAGTTTCCAGATCTGTGACCATATCTGTAGCCTGTCATTCTACTCACAAAACAGATGTTCTTCCACTGGCTGAAACAGTCACTAAAATAGTTTTAGGATTTTCTCCCTTGTTTTTCTATAAAGCATTGCAATTCTTTCAAGTCCTAGCTCCAAGTCCATCAACAAAATTTCTGTCCTTTAATGTACCCAACATTCCAGTGGGAACTCAAGCCTGGATTTCAACATGAAATCCTTTGGGAGTTTCACATAATACCCCTAGTACGAGGTCTCTCCTCTTTGTCTCATGGCACTTACTAGGATGCTACGTAACGGCTCCTTGTCCATTCTATGACGACTACTCTGGTGTGCTGGGTGAATACTATCTCTTGTTGCTTGTCTTGAGGGTGGCTTCCATGTGGAGCCTATTGTCAGCTGAAGTGGATGCCTCTGTTGCTGATGCTGGCCAATACCTGTGCCCAGGGAGTTCAGCATGCCAGTGAGTGATGTCAGGGCCCTGCCATCTGTCCCAGGAGCCCTGGTCTCCAGGCCACAGAGCTTCCAGCACCCAATGCCTGTTGCACAGAGATTATAATTATGTTGTGTTTCCTGCTCCCTAGGAACCCTTCTTTATTTCATTAAGCCAAAGCACCAGATAATTTAAGATTGGAGTCAGAAATACCTGTAGCATAATAACATACAACAGAAATACTTAAGAGAGGTCAGCTGAGGCCATATAGAAGGTCTGGTAGTCTTTATGATTACTGTATTTATAATATACAACATTTGGGGGGTTTACTGCCTTTTTGATATTAAGAAAGAATTGCATCCTATGTTGTGGCTAAGTTCTGAACTCAACATGTAAAGAAGAGATTGAAAAATGGGCACAGCTGCTCTAAAAATTCCCTTACATTGCTCATTGACGATACATGACCATAGTTACATGTCACAATGTAGATTGACACATCTGTCAATAAATCTGACATAGCTGGACATACCTGAAACATAGACTTTAAATTCTATTACCCTATGGAGTTTAGCAAGATGTTCATATTATGAGAGGCATAAAAGCTGAATGATTCTAATGAAAAAGAGATGAATCATCTACTCTGTGTCAGTCCATGCTCTGTCAATGTGACAAAATACCAGAGAATAACAATTTAAATGAGGCAATGTCAATTTTGGCTCACAGTTTCAGAGGTTTCAGTACATGGTAACCTTGTTCCATTGTTTCTGGGCTTTGGTGTGGTAAAGCATCATGGGAGAGAGGGAATGGTGAAGGAAAACCTCTTACTTCATGGCAACTATGCCTCAAGAACTGGAAGAATGGCACAGTGGTTAAAGCACTTGCCTTGCAAGTGTAAGGCCCTGAGTTCTATTTCCCAGTACTACATAAAGCCGGCATGGTGGTGCACACCTGTAATCCCAGTACTCTGGAGGCTAAGGCAGGAGGATTTCCTTGAGTTCAAGGCCAGCCTGGGCTACATACAGGGCAGTTCAGGACCAGCCTGGGCTACAGAAAGAGACACTGTCTCAGAAGAAACCCAAACAAACAAACAACAAACAAAACAAAACAAAACAAAAAGGCATGCCTCCACTGACCTACTTCCTCTGGCTGGGACCCCCTCTCAGTAGCCCATTCAGCTATGAACTCATCATTGGGTTAGTCTTCGGTGTGAGGCTCATCCCCTAATGATCCAATTGCCTCATCTGGGCTCCCACTTCTGAACATTGCTGCATTGGGGAGTCTTGGGGGATACATCATACCAAATCACAACATGCCTTGTTAATGGAATAGTAGTAACAGCAGTAACATTAAGATGTGTCACAATTTTGAGAGTACTTTACATATATCAACTCCCTGAAGTCTTACAGCAGCCCCAGAGAGGGGGTTTTATTGTTATATCAATTTATGTGAGGTAAAACTGAGACAGAGAAAAGTCAAGGACCTGCATGGTTAAAAAGTGACAGATTACAAGGGAATGGGAAGGGTGTGGAAGGGCCAAAAATGGGGAAGAAATTGTAATGTTAATGTGATATATATGTGCACAAAACACTCAAGTTCATTGTAAACATTATATTACACACACACACACACACACACACACACACACACACACACACACACATATATATATATATATATATATATATATATATATATATATATATGGTGGGAAAGAAGTGATAGAGCTGGGATTTGAACTCATGCAGTCTGGCTTGTGCTTTGGCCCTTCACTACTCTGCTCTACGCCTTTTGAACCATGATTTTACTATCTAAGTGACCTTTACCCTCTTATCTCTGGACAAGACAAAATAACTTAAATGCTTTTAATGATGTGATTCTGTTGTATTTTTTTATTGTAGCAAAATTCATCGACAGGCATAAAGTATACCATAAAGAGATGGCCCTCTATATTCTCATATTTAGATATAAGAAATATTAAGATTTTTTAAAAGTTAAGATGTATTTTTCCCCAGGATTTTTGTTTCTGTTTAACACATACCTTATCTTAGTTTCCTTTTTCATGCGTCAAGGTTATAAACATATTTTCAGTCAGTATGTAGACTTCTGCCTCCTCTTTCCAAGGGGCTATTTTGGCAGCCACATATTATCCCACTGAATGAATACTGTGGTTGATGTTTTTATGTTCTCCTATTGGCGAGTGATTAAGTTAATTTTTTTGGCCAGGTTTCATTGTCATAAACCCTGTGGTAATCTTGCTCATTTATTCTGCTGATTTTCTGTGGGTTAATTTTGGGGGGTTGAAGTTTTCAATCTGCATGGAATTTATTTTGTATGGGAGTGAGGTGGGGATTGCAGTGATGATTCCTTGACGTTCTTCCTTCTCTTTATTACCTACCTGAAGAGATTCTGTCTCCAGGCACCCAAGTAAACACTTTGCATCTGTTACAGAAAGGCACGAAAATTGTAATAAGGGGGAATGTCTGTGGAGGGAAATGGTTGGTAGAGCATTGGGGAGGGGCAGCAGGAACAGCAGGCTCAGCCACCGTGGACTTGAACAGGGAACCATGCGTTCAGTGGCGATGCTGCATTTTAATTAGCAGCGTTACTCCCAAATGCTTAACCCTGATGGAGGGGGGATTAGGGAGCCCTGCATTCTCTTCATAATTCAAAATGCACATCAGAGTGTCTAATTAGATCTCTCTTGAAAGGTCAGCCAATAGATTTGGCATGTTGTGTCATTCAAGGACTAGAAGCTACTCTGCTATAAGCTTGATAGCTTTTTAAAAGTTAAAAATTGCTCTGTTTGTATCTTGTACCTTTCAACAACTTCTAGTACACTAAGATTCTGGCAGGCCATCATGCAAAGGGTCTTAGAGACCTTTTAGCTATATAGAGCAATAGTAATTCTTTATATGGCATTTATTCCCTAAATACTCAACTTGGTTCTTTGTTTTGCTCTATTTTCTGTGATTGACTGTTACAAATAATTCACACGGGGGAAAAACCTAAAATTAGCTGTGCTGTTCTGGAAGGATTATCTCATACAAAAATTTCTGGGACTAGATTTTCTTAATTTCATTGCTTGGCTGTAAATGAAGTAAATTGGTGGCTATCTTGATACCTTTAACCACCGGCTTATTAATTACAATTCTATATGAGGTTACAAGTGCAAGGAGAAATTTTTAATTATGGGCAACCCCTACATCTGACGGTTGCTGCCGCCTTGCCTCACTTAGCCCGGACGACAGGGACCTCTCTCGGCTTTGCCACCCTCTCATCAGCTCTCTGATGCTCAGAACAGTTGGGCTTTCAGTCTGGGGATCTGAGGGTAGGACCGGGAATATTCAAAACTGAACGATACCATTTCTACTATTTCAGTTTCATCATGTATTGTGTAGGGAGTATCAAGGAAACCTAATTTCTACAAATTGTAACATTTTCCAAACTGTGGTTGTGTCAGCATTATCTGGGTATTTAATCAACATGCTGCTTGTTGAACTTCACCCCAGAATCACAATCTCTAGTGGGAGAACTCAGGGGATCTATTTTTTAACAAACTTCCTATGCTATTCATTTGCACACTAGAGTTTGAGAGCTTCTGATTTATAATATTACTTTTGTGAGAAATGCCCACTCCCAGTTCTAACTGACTGACCTCAGAGTGCACCTTTGGCACTTCTTGGGTGGATGTGTTAGGTCTTACCTGCAAGCGAAAGCAGTGGATTGGATGACGGTCATACCTTATAAGGGTATAGGAACAATCACATGTAGATCGTGGCTTAGGGCATTCAGGTTAATTAATTTCTAAGTTATGGAGCTGGGGATTGCACAAAGAGAGAATTCCTGCCAAAATTAAAACGCCACATGGATATTCAACTAGAAGATGAAGCTGCAAAACTAGTGTCAACATCTGTATCTACACATCAGCTGGAATTATTCAGCCCCTTGAGATTTAGATAAGCTCTTTCTGTTTCCAGTTTCCATGATATTTTCAAATAATGGACTCATTTTCTCAGGTTCCTTCTGAGGCTTTCTTTTTTCTGCTCTGTATTTTTTTCTTAATTAAACTGCTTGTTTCTTTTACCCACTTGACCAGTTTTTGCGTCTAGATTCTATCCATTTTTTATCCATGTTGTGATCCAAAGTTCATAGCAGAAAAGCTCACAAGCACACTTCCACAGTGCTGAACAGCCTACATTAGAATCTACAAGCAGGGGACTACTACCTGAACATATCTGTGGAAGTGTTGTTGGCTGGTCTGTCTTTGCACCAGGTTCATGTCTCAAATGTCAAGAAATGAAATGGGGGACAAAGAAGGCAAGGTGTAGAATAGGTACATCAGGGTTTTACTTAGAAACAAAGGACAGAGGGATAAAAGCTTCCTAGATCTGGGAGAGGGTTATATCCTGCTTTGTGTCTTTGTGATGGCTCTTTAACTGGTATGGCCAGCCCCTTCTTCTTGGGCCCTCTAGCCTCAAAGAGCTTCTGTTAGAAAGCTGTTACTAAAACACCTGAGCTAAATCAACTCCCAGGGAGGAAGGCTTATTTTGGTTCACGGATTTGGAGTTTCAGTCCATGATTGATTGACCGGGTTGCTTTGGACCTATGGTAGCGGCAGTGTGTGGAGGAGTAAAGCTTCTCACCACGTGGCTGGGAGGTGAAGGAGGAAGTATAGGAGCTGAGGACCGAATATCTCCTTCACGGACACCGTTTCTCTCATACTCCCAACCACCAAAGTATCAATTAAGGGGCCCTACCTCTTAAAAGGTCCCACTTCCTCCCAAAAGCACCAGGCTAGGGACCCAACCATTAATACATTTGGTCAGAATCTTTACAGAAGACTGAGCAATCAAGAGAAGGAGTTATTCTGCCACATTAACCAGCACAGAACACAGTTCACTATCATGTATGAGACATTTTTGTCCTTGGAAGTGTTCTTGGCCCTCCCATTTTGGAATAGATCTTGCTGGTCAAGCCTCACCACATCAGACCAGGCCTCTCTCTGATTTGCTGGTTCCTTGGCCACCTTCATGCCTGGAAACTCTCCAGACTCACTCTCAGGAATGTCAGTTTCTTCCCACTTCTTTACTCAGAATGTCAACAATTCTACGCCCACCACCCTCCCCCAGTACAACCTTCACATACCTGTCATCAATTGAGAGCTGTGTTGAATGAGAGGGTCATCTAGTTTTGTCTTTAACAGAATCCATCTTCCTAGACTACAGTTTTGGTAGTAATAGTAGTTTTCTAAGATTCACTACGTGTTTCTTCACAGAAAAATTAACTCTGTCTGGGCTTTCCTGAATGCATAAGAATGGAGAAAGACTCTTTTTTGCCTCTGACATCATCACAGAATCTTTTGTCAGGAGTTGCTTATCTGAAAAAAGTAAAGCAGAAAATTTTTGTAAGTTTTTTCTCCCCAAATATACTATTTTATTGATGAATATTAGTTATACAGAATGCTAGTTTTCATTTGCATACATACATGTAGCATTCTCTAGGGTTTTACAAGGCAGGTGCACAGCAGTGCCTGCTCATTCATTAACCTTGTCAGTCTTTACAACACTCTTGTTAACATGTTTAGGAATATATCATTTATATTTATAGCCAAATAAATGAAAGCAGAATTATTTTCCACTCACCAGCAAAATGGAGTGCTACTGACACCGGGTGAACGGCAGCTGCTGGGCCACTCGGCCTTCTGGGTGAGTGGAGATTCATGCTTGGAGAATAAAGAAGTGGTTGAATCGTTTTCAGGGGGGTTTGTTTTCTTGCAGCTTATCTTTCACAGGTCTGAGAGCTTTTTGTCTGGCCTGAAATGGAAATTCATTACCCAGAGAAGAGATCGTTATATTTAGTGCTCTTGTTTTCTGAGTAAGTATTCTGAAATTTTCCCCTAGTAATTTATATTTTTATGCATGGTGATTTTCAATTGGTGAGAAAATTATGACCTCATAATCTCTCTCCCTTGTTCTTGAGGAATGATTAACCTCATTTGCTATATGAGTTCCACTTCATGGTTCTGAAATGACACTTCTCCTTCCCGACTCGGGCAAAGCTTGTGGACTTGATGGCTTTGACCTTTTCCATGAAAACAAGGGAGGTGAAAAGATGTGACATGTGTATAAACTGTTGCTCAAATAGGGTTATTTTGGAAAACAGCTTAAAATACACTTTGCTAAACTCCCGGAAGGTACCAGTGGAGTGTTTGGGGTTTTCTAAGGTATTTAAGAGTCTTGCTTTGTACACAACACACTTGCATCTTGAAGCACAAGCTATATGACTGAATGCTTTGCAGATTCCCAAGAAAAATTGTGTTCTTGAGGGCACAGGAAGACTCGCTTCATCTGCCCTGTGATGGATGTAGCTTCCACTTCCCTTAATTGGGATCACTGAGAAATTCAGATTCAGTGCATTTCAGTGACTCCAAGGGATTTATAAATATCTCTGCAAATCCATTTAAATGGTATTCCAGACTTGGTTGGGTTCTCACTGTGGTAATTTGCAGGTGTGACTGATATTAACTTATAAATTTCCCATGACTGGTCCTTTGTTGATTCCAAGCTTCCCCCTGTTCAGTAATGATTGCTCAGCAAGCAGATTTTACCTTCCTTCTCGGCATGTTCTTTATTGCTTTGATCTCTCTCTCCCTCCCTCCCCCTCTCTCTCTCTGTTTCTCTCTCTCTCCATGTGTCGGTCATAGCAAATACATGAGACAATACTTCCCGTGCAGCATATTAGTATGAGCTTTTGCCCCAGTTTCCTACTTGACCCATTTCTCTCTGCACTTGGCTTTGAGTCTAGTTATGACAGCTTAGACTCTGGCTGACTGGATAAGCAATGAGGAAATCACAATAATGGCATAGAGGTATACACACGCTCTGATGGGTTGTACACTGTCTCATTTGTGATACAAGTTCAAGTTTTAGTGCCAGGGTTCAGCCCTGGGGAGAGTCAGGGTACCCGAAGGAGATGCAGTGTTGACGAGAGGAATGACTCTGGACCACATACGGCAGTGAATCCGATGCCACTGATCAGCTGTGGCTGTGGTTATTTATACACCTTTATTACACAGTTTTCAGTTCCTTGTTTGGCAGGGGGTTACAGCAGGGGATATTTAGATATTCAGCAGAATACACAAATCTATTCTTAGTAATCACCTTGATATGTGTTTCATAGCCCATTCTCATCTATCACAGAGACCAACTGCCCATAGCATTAAACTTCTTTCTAAGAAATCATATAGCAAGCATATCATATCAAGTCTGGCACAGATTTTGTGGTCAGGCGGTGTCCAGACTGACAGCAATTGCAGTTACATAGATCAATCATAACAAATCACAATGAGATCAAGGTGTTAGGAAAGTTTTCTCAAAGCATAGTTTGTTTTTAATCTTAAAGCAAAGTTACGCGTTGAACATTCAGCAAAACATGTTTTCTTAATATTTGCAGATGGGCATTCTACTATAGTAACCATTCCATTATTTCTTAATGGCATCTTTTGGCCTGCTGGGTCATGAGGCGCCAGGAAGGGCCTGCTCTGTTAGTCTTATTGTGAAAGGGAGGTGACTGATGTGCATCTATCCAGACCCTTCCAATTCCCTCTACGTAGACTCTAGGGTATGGCAAAGAAGGAAATGTACCCAGATCAGGTGTCGTGGTAAGGGAAATCACAGATTCAGATGAGACATGAGAGGAGTCATGAGAGGTGATGTTAGGTGCAGGCTGAGAATTTTGGGGGGCTTTTGAGATTGAGGAATAAGCACAGAAATATGAGTGAGCGTACAGCCCACACGAGTAGAATCCAAAGCTACGCAAGATATTCCAAGGAAATAGCAATAAAATGCCCAGTAACAGCAAGAGCATCACCACCACAGGGTGGGGCTTTGGACGTTCCGGAGGCACACAGCAGACTCCCAGGGCTTTGCCTCTGAAAGCTCTGGCCACAACTGCTCTGCAGATGAAGCCGTTGCCAGCGCCTCTAGATGCCGTTCCCAGGAATGAGTGTGTTCCATGGGCTCCTCCGTTTTAGTAATTATCATCAGGGTGAATTTTAAGTCCAGAATAGCTTTGTGTTGTCTTAATGGGTGGAGCTGAGAAATGTGTACATATGACCAAAGATGCTTAATTTATTTTTTTTACTTTTGTAACTAAAAATGAGATCACATTATCTGATATCAAAACATGATCTTTCTACCTTTTTCATGCTGCCTCTGTCACTAAAGACTTGTACTATTGCACTGAATGCAGTTTCTTAATAGTTTTTGGCTCTTCTGCTCATCTTAGAGGCACTGAAAAGCTGGAATTGTGTTATAAAGATGAAAACGAATAGGAGCTCATGTAATTGTAATAATTCTGTAAGGTAGTAAAAATGAGAAATCTAAGTATACAGAGATTAATGAACTCATCTGAGGTCATATAGCCAGGAAGGTGCAGAACTAGGATTTGAACCTAGATAGATTTGCCAGGTTGGGAAAAAACACAGACAAATAACAGCTAAATAATACTTGCCCTTTTTTGGGGGGTGATGTTTTGAATATACTTATACTACCAATTATTCATTGTTTATTTGAAATTCCAATTTAAATGCGTGCCCTAGATTTTAGCTGGTAAATTTAAGTCTGGGCTCTGTCTGACTTCAGAGTCCACATTTTTAGCCTTTATATTAATTCTGCCTAAAACCAGGCTTATCTGATCAATGTTCACTGCGTATATTAGGTCAGTTCCTTTCTATATTACTCAAGGCTTTATGTTCAAGAACAGTTTCTGTCCTAGATATAGGTAGTACTGACTCTCTATAATAGTGAAAATAAGTTAGAGACGACGTCCTTTTCTATGCTCAGCATCATGTCAAAGATTATTGAGGCATAGTTTGCCTCTAAAAGAGCTCATAATTTATTAGAAAAAATGGACATATCAGAGCCTAATCTTGTTACAATATAATAATGGTTTGCTAGTGTGTGAATTGTTAATTCCCCTTAGTTGGCTTGGAGAAATATCAGAAGGTGGGGAGCGTTTGAATTGAGCCTTGAAGAATGAAAGGGGATTCATCAAAGAAAGGCACTGTGGATAGGGAGAAAGCAATGTGGACAAGGCAAAGATCTGTGAGAGCACGTGGTGGGTGAGATAACTTGAATCTGGAATGTTCTCCCAGAAACCTCATAGTTTGGGAGGGGATTGGATAACAGGGCTTAATTGGGCCAAGTGGATTAATCCACTAGTGACTTCCTGTGCTATAAAGAGGAATGGTTGAGGGATGGCCCACTGGAGGTTTGGCCTAAGTATATTCTTGCTGCCGGGGTGTCCCCACTCTGCTTTACTCCCTTTCTCCATGTGGTGAGCAGCTTTCCAGCTCCTGGTCCTACCTAGGTCTTTGGTATGCCTTTCACCGTTGCTGGTCAATCACGAATGGACAGAGACCTCTGACTGGGAATGGACAGAGGCCTCTAAAGTATGAGATAAAATAAATATTTTCTCTCTTAAGTTCTGAGTGTTGGTTATTCTGTCCCAGTGATGAGAAGTTTACTAAGACAGTAGAGTCACTGTTTTTTAAACACAATGTACATATGCTCATCTTAGCAGGTGAGAGTAAGAGAGTGGAACACAGATATGACTTTAAAGACATGGGTGCTACACCTAGAAACCTTATCTTGGACAACTGGGAGCCACTGGAGATTTCTAAACAAAACAGATATGATCAGACACTTGTTTAAAGAATAAACCCTAACTCTAATAACTGTGAGGCAGATAGGTTGAAGAGGAGAAAGACTACTGGCAATCCTTTGGAAAGGGGTGTTGCAGGCCAAGGACGTCAGGCAGTCAGCTGAATGCGTGTGAAGGGCAAAAAGTGAGCCCTGGGGAGCACTTACATTTGGTTTGGGAGCAGGAGGAGGGAAGCCAGAAGAGAGAACAAAGAGGTACAAGAGAAAGAGAGTGAGATGAAAAAGTAGACATGAGCAAGGTTATGAAAACCAAAGACATGAGCAAGTGTTAGGAGGATCCTGAATTGCTCAGCCAAACAAGGTAATGTGCAGGTGGAGATGTTGCTGTTGGGTGGGTACTATGTAAAAACATGATTTGCCACTTCTTTTTCTATGGTGGTTTTGGATGTTGCTGTGGACTGAATTGTGTCATCTTCAAATTCCTATGTTGAAGCTATATGCCCCCCCCGCCACCCCCGTGGTGGTGTTTGGCAATGAGTCATTTGGGGGGTGGTTTAGATGAGGTCATGAGGGCAGTGGAGTCATGATAGGATTAGTGCCTTCATAAGAAAAGATACCAGAGAGCTCTGTTTGTTTGCCTGTCTCCCTCTGCCACGTAAGGACGTTATGAAGACGGGAAGCCAGAAAGGGAGCCCTCACCAGGAACTGATTGGGCTGGGTTGGTCTCACACTGCATAATTCCTCTAGAACTATGAAAAATAAATACCAGTGTTTAGGCCAACAACTCTGGTATTTTGTCATGGTAGCTTTGAGCTAACTATTACAGATGTGAAATTTGCTACAGATAAGGACTTCAGTCAAATGCTTCAAGTTGGCTTCAAACATGTATTTGGTAAAAATCCGGACATTTTATTTCCATGATGTTGTAACTTTCAAAAATGTTTAATTATTGCATATATAAAACAGAAAGGTAATATACATGAGAAAATGTTATGGTGCAGGCCTACTAATGTATTGTGTTTCATCGTGTAATGGGACTTGCCCATTTCTGAAGTTAGAGAGAATACCCCGCCTCCCCCCATTTTTGGTGACATTTTGTGGGCTGACCCACCTCACCGGATCTCTTCTTGCTTGTCGTTTAGATCAGCTCTTTGTCCTTTCCCAGGAAGCTTGACTACAAGGCCATCTCAGAGAGATCCTTTCACCTTGGTTTTTGGTTGGGTTTGACTAATGGCGAGAACGGACAGGACATCCAAGAGGAGCAGGAGCAAGCAGTCCTGGCCTACTGGGCCGCGCAGTGTGGCTGATTGCTCTCTTCAGGGTCTCAGCACCAGGCATGAGCACTTCTCTTTCCGTAGAACTCTTACCATGGGTTCTGATGGTCCGAGCTCTGCCTGTGCCCCTTCAGGTCCCACTGGTAATCTCTCTTCTATGTCCATCCCTGTCTCACTAGAGTCAGGGTATCATTCCCTAACCTTACCCGGAGCCCATACCCTTGTAAACTGTCTCCTGATGACCCACGTTGAGTATGCCATCTATTCATACTGGGACCTTGATGGATAGCACTAAATACCCTAATTTCAAGATGAGACTTATGGCACGGTAAGAGATGATAACCAGGAGGCTTTCTGAAGGAGGGAGACTGTAAACTTAATGACAGAGGCAGTGCTGCCTTAGGCTAGTCATGCCACATGCAGGAATATGGAAATTGTGTGTGTGTGTGTGTGTGTGTGTGTGTGTTTGCGTGTGCGTGCACGCTCATGCGCGTTATGGTTTGGATCTTGAGTGTTCCCCAAAAGCCTCATGTATTTGGGACTGTGTGTTATTTGCTGGAAGGGCAGGTGCTCAGGGTTTGAACTGGAAAGACTGTTAAGTTGTTGAGATTAGGAACTGCCTAGGGCAGAGATACCAGGTCTTCGTTATTGACTTGTGGGGCAAGAAGTGAGGAAGGGTCAACTGGCAGCTTACAGTACTTAAAGGCAGAAAGAAGAAGTCCTGTTGCAGCTTCTTCCTGGGAAAGCTTATCTGCTGCCTCTTGCTTCACTTGGCTGCTGTTTGCACTGGGGTGAGCAGCTCCCCAGTCTCTGTCATGAGCCTTCACCATTGCTGGCTGCCCTGTCAGTGGATCTGACAGAGAGATCTTCTAAAACTGTAAGACAAATGAATCTTTCTTCCTTTAAGTTGTGGTTGTTGGGTATTTTGTCACAGCAACAAATATGTAACTAAGACTGTGTGTGTGTGTGTGTGTGTGTGTGTGTGTGTGTGTGTGTGTGTGTGTGTATTTGAGAGGACAGACTAGATTTGTCCTAAATCATCAAGGAGTTCCATTGGCTTCTTTATATTACATTGGAGTAGAGAATAGCACTGTGCCTATATAGAAGTCTTTTGGCTAGATGATTGTAGTGGTGTAAGCCAATGTGGCCTATCATGATGCCGGGAAAGTTAACCAAATACTTTCAAGTCAGTGCTGTCTGTCTTGGTTGTACAGGTGAAATAAAATTAGAAAAAAATCAAGAAACACATGAAAATTTGTTTAGGAGCATGTATTTGGAACTATTACAAATCTGAGATGAAAAATGAATTATGTAGGCATAAGTATGTGCTATATATAATTTGGGTTTGTTTGTTTATTTTTGTAATACAGAAGATCCAACTTGAGACCTTTGCACTGAGCTACACCTCCAGCCCATTTTTACTTTTGATTTTGCTAAATTGCTAAGTTGCCTAGGCTAAACTTAAACTTGCAATCTTCCTGCCTCAGCTTCCAGAATGCTGAGATTACATGCAATTTGGATTTTAACTATCTCTTTAAAACTTACGAGTTAAAGGTTTAGTGCTCATCCCATGGTGCTGAGTTAATGAAACATTTAAGAAGTGGGGCCCAGTGGGAGGAAGTTAGGTCACAGGGGACATGACCACAAAGGGGATAACTATCCCGGCACCTCCTCTGACTCTCTCTTTGCTTCCTGGCTGTCATAAGACGAGAGCTTGCTCTGCCACATGCTCCCTGCGGTTACATTCTGCCTCTCTACAGGCTAATGACAATGTGGCCAAGTAGCTATGGACTGAAACTTCTGAAACCATGAGCTAGAACACAGTTTTTCTCTTATTAGGTTGATTGTGTCAGGTATTTTTTCATAGTGATGGAGAGATCACTAAAATAATATGGAAGAGAGAAAAATCTAGGTTTATGTCATCAGTAAAATAAAACTGTTTCATGAAAACTAAGCATTCATTCACTTCATCCTATGATATTAGAATAGGCAAAAGATTACATGATGTAGGCCTTGTGTAGGAAGCAAATGTAAGTGGAATATTTTGCAAACTACCTCTTCTTACATAAATGGAAGTAATTACTATATAATCCTTCTTTTTAAAATAGTCTTGCTGGAAGGCTATTTTTTGATCAAGATGGCTAAAATTTAATCTTATTTACTTCAAGAACCTTGTATCCTGAACTATCTTGTTACCTGTGCTCCTTGAGATGCAGGACATAATGCAGGGGAAAGTGCTCTAGCTCTGGAAAGAAAATCTGAAATATGTTCTAAAATCACACATTAGTGTTAATAATGACTGAATAAGAATATCTGAATTCATTGTGAATAGACTAGGCAGGAGGAGATCTAATCTGAACAGAGGGGGACAAAAAATGTTCTCACTGGCCTCTGTCGTGTGGGTCTCAGATGTGTGCCAAGCACTCTTCTTCATGGTGTCAGTGGAGTTTCACTATCCCGCATTTGTGAAAAAGGAAGTAGAAACTATTAAGTCTGGATCCCAGAGCGAAAAGGGCCAAAATGCAGGCTGGAACCCAGGTCTCCTTACTTTTAATTTTATAATAGGCTGTTCTAGTTTTCACTCTGAAATTCTATACCTTTGATGAGAAAATTTGCAAGCAGACTGAAGGAAAAGGGAGCAAAGAGCCCAAAGCTGTCTGTATTTAGTCTCTTAAAATTATGTGACTTTCTGCTGGTGAGGCGTTAACTTGACAATGAAGCGTCTGTAAGGTTGTAGTCATCTGAGAACTGTGTCATTGGAAGCAACCCCGTGTTAAAATTAATAAGTACAGTAGGTTCCCTGTTTGAACGCTGGACGCAAGTGCAGGGTCACATCTAGTGTCGATCTCTGCCTGGCTCATTTTCCTGATAACCTTTGGCATCTACGTTTGTATTGGATAAAGTGGCTCTTACACTACTTAAAAATGCTTCAAATGGACAAAGCTTTATTTTGTTCTGGTTGAAAACTTTGTGTAAACAAACGGAACTTCAAGATCCAAATGAATAATAGTGCCCAGTTATAAAATTTAGAGCAGTGAGGCAATGCTAGCATTGCCATCCAATTCAAATAAGTCAATAGCTTCTTATTTGAACTTGAATTTGAGAATCATGGCAGTGGTGTGCTTACTGCTGCAAACTGGAACTGTGAGGAATTAATACCAACGGCCTCATATCATGTTGACACAGCTCTGGTTGCCCAGCTGGAGTAGGGAAAGATGTTCTGGTGTGCCTTTTATGGCTAATGCAAATTAGCAGATAGGTGTGGGAATAAACTTTTCTCCTTGATCTATGGCAGGAGATAGCTAGTCTGCAAGAGTTCATTTCAGACTGTAATTAGTTTATTCATTAAGGTTGGGGAATTCAATGACACAGCTGCATGAGGTATCATGGAAAGCTACCTGCACATATGGCAGAAGGATAATGCAAATTTAGTTCCTGAATGAGAAAGGCAAAACAGTGCACTTTTTGCTCTTATTTTACATCCTGCAGTGATTCTCTGAAGGGGAGGGGAGGTGTTGCTGAGCGTACTGCACTCCAAACCTTCCTGTACCGTTGATTTTTGATGAGGGACTATTCATTTCTTTGGATGTTACATATAATACATATGTAACATACCCACATCTCTAGATACACAGACACATGAAAGACTAGGTGTTGTTCTGAGCAAGAGCAACTAACAAATATTAGCATCAGTAATTCTGTCTTTTGTTTTTGGAGTTAAGTTTTACTGTAACATGGTTTTACACATCGCTAGAGGTTGTATTAGTCATCTGTTCATCACTGGAAACAGTACTTGAGATCTACAGCTTAAAGGAGAAGAGGCTTATTTTGCTTCATGTTTTAAGGGGCTTCAGTCCATATCCAGATGGTTCCAAGGCAGAAACGTCATTGTGGAAGAGTGAACTAAGTTCATGCTTAGTTCACAGCAACTGGGAAGCAGAGCACTGGAAAAAAGAGCATTGGAAAGCCAGGGGTGAGGGACCAGATAGAGCACCTAGAGTCATGCCTCAATGACTACCCCTGCCTATGCAGAAGTATGCTACTGAGTGATCTCCTGGGTGGATGCCAAAGCCATTCAAGTCAAGTCTGCACCCTAAGTGCCACAGCGTTTATATTCAACGGTGAAAGAAAGCTACTGTTGTTTCCAACTTTTGTAAGACTTATGAGTATTCCTAATATGTGTAAAATTCTACCTTGCTTAAAAATGTGATCTCTTGGGCAGGCTGTCTGAAATCTGTTTACATTGTAAGAATGAATCTGACTTCAAACTCAGCCATGCTTATGGGAGTTTAAAATCCACAGAGCACTTGATTCACTAAAACCAAGCCCTATTATTCAAGCAGATAAAAGAAAGAATCAAATCTTCAGTGTTAGGAGGAAACACAGGAGGTTGAAAAAAGTGATTGAAATGAAGCAAAACTGAATTTGACCCATTGTGCCAGCCCATTCTTTTTCCTATCTATACCCTTTGCATGTTGCCTACAAAGGCTCTAAATGAAAGTGTCACCAAAGTCAAAGCACCAAAACAGGGACATAAACAGGTGTGGAGCTGCGGCAGAGCTTCCTTACTTTTGTTCTTGGCAATTGATTTACTCCACAATCAGTGCCAGAAGCTATTTGCTGACTGTGCCGTGTGCTCATAACACTGGTCATTTTTTCTTGTGACTTTCCATCTAAATTGGTGGCTAACAGTGACAAAAAATTTCTCTCACGGCTGAGATGTGGAGTTAGGAAGGAATTCGTAAGAATGCCTCGTAAGATGATAGCAGTGGCTGTGCTCTGGGCACCGGAAGCCCCCGAATGGAGTGGGAAGTGCGGCCTTGACCCCATTGCGTTTACCTCCCTCAGGTTAATCTCACGAATATATCGCCAGGGCAAGATACTTCCCTGACAGTCTATGGAGAATTCTAATATTTTCAAATGTATTTTAAAACTTCTTTTTCCCGTGGTGTTGAGTGGCAGAAATCTATTTCTTCTGGGATATACTAATTTGACCTGGTTTTGTCTAAATCTTTCTGTTTGGTCCCTTGCGTAAGGGATGGCGACAGTGTTTCCTTTATAGAACACATGTTTGCCAAAGAATAGCTACTGACTCATTCCAGGTGACTCTACTTCCAGCTGATGTTTTGTGTATTGGAATTATAATCTGTGCCTTTGTGAACTTCGCAGTTTTTTCGAGGAAACAATAGAATTGTTTGTTCATTTTTACATTCGTTCATATGTTTCTGCTAATTACTGGACATGTAAATCATAATACCTGTAATAAAAATTAGAACAGACATTCCTGCCTTCACGGAGATTACAGTCAGATAAATTACTTCATTGTATTCTAATTGTTTGCTCCAAAAGCCCAACATTCTTCTTTAAAGTGCAACAACAACAGCAAAAAACCAAAATCCACAACAAAAACAAATGAAGAATGGATAAAGCTAAACAATGCCTTGTGGTGTTAAGCTCTGTTCGTTTTACAAGACGTCCTCAGCACATTTACTAGTGTCTGGTGAAGAATTGTGATAATTAAAATTCAGCTATACTAATTAAAACAAATGAACAAAGTCTACGTAACATCCTTGTTCCTCACAATTTTTAATTTCCTTTTTGCTTACTCCTGACTCTGTGGAATTCCTTAATCCTCACAGGGATTTTCTGTCATTAGGGAAATTTATAAAGTTATGCAGCTCAGGAAACCTGGGGGAATTCTGTAACAGTTAATATTTGAATAAATAAAGGTTCCTTTGGGCTGACTCCTTGAAGCCAATGAATTTAAACTGGTAAGTGTGTGCTGAATATCAGCCCTTTATAAAAAATTCTGACAAATGGTTATTGGTTTAATATACTAAGGTTAAAGCTGAGTTCCCATAGGTTTTCCTTCCCCGAATCCCCTAGAGAATTGAGTGCTATATTTGTGACAAAATCTACTTGATAAAAACTGCAGAGAAAATGGAAAGAAAGATGCTGTACTAAAACGTTAGCAAGGCTTGCCTCTGGGCTCTAGGGTCATGGCATTCGTTTATTTGTTTTATGTTGTTGATTGCTTATATCTTTCCTATATTTCTAAATTTTCAATGATGAGCACGTAGTATATGTAAAGCACTACTGTAATACCCAGTGCTGATCTCGTGGGGTGAAGTAGCTTCTGTGGGTAGAAATTTTTTTCAAAGCAGGTCTCAACTCTCCCTTCAGACAACTTACATTCAATTTGGAGGCATCTTTTGTCTTGTTTTATAAATTGTGCTTCAGATCTTTCTTTAGAAGTCTGACTCTTCAAGTCCTTCTGAATTAGTTTGACTCAAAGAAAAGCTTGGCTTCATCCTGTTAATTTAGTCCAACTTTTGAAAACAGTGCTGTCCGGCCATTTAGCATAATAACAATAATAATAATTCATGGTAACAATAGTTTTGCAAAATTCTAAATCCTAGATGGGTTAAGTTTTGAAGAAATCAGATCCCTAGCAGTCCATCTGATTCCCATTTGGACCCCAAATAGGTGAAACTGAGTAACTGACAGAAAGATTTTAGACTGGCATCATGGAAACAGAATGATGAGGTTTTAGTACTTGTGTTGTATGCTCGGTAAGGATATGGACTTTAGAGTCTGAGAATTGGTTTCAGTTTCTGACTGTGATGTAGAACAGCTGTGTGACCTTTGATAAATTGCTTACCCTTTCAATTTCTTCATCTCTGAGACATAGAAGGCAATTTCTGCTTTTCAAGGTCTTTGTGAGCAGGTAGTACACATAAAACGTTTACCTTCATTTGTGGTGCCTATAGCTATTACTGGGACAGTGGAAAGATGCCTATGGGTGGGGAAGTCCTCACACAAGTTAATATCTCCACTACCTAACTTGGGAAATCAATCCTTTTCCAGAATAATTGTCAACTTCGACAGGAAGTTGCGAATTACAGTGATGGAACACTATTGGGGTTTAGAATCTTGTTAACAACACTGGGTAATTTTACAGGCAAGGAATCAGTACCGTTGCCCACACACCAATTAACTTCACCCCTCATTAGAAATCTGCCTGCAGACATTGTTTCTTTGCTCTCTCTTATCCCACCAGGATGCCATCCAAGAGAACACTCAAACAAAAATCTGGTTGTCATGTCTTGCTGTTAGCTAAGCAAGTGTAGGGTAAATATTATTAAGGTTAAATGTATTCCGCTGACCTCGGTTGAAGAAGCCACGAGAAGTACTCTACCTAGGCTGAGGAAAGGCCAGTGCTTAAACGACAACATGGCACCTTCAACACTTGGACCTGGGCTTAATTTGAAGGTGTTGGCAATTCTTACTCTCTTGGGATCACAAGAGGAAAACTACTTAAAATTGTTGTTTCATCTGGGATCTGCTGGTTGACTGTAATTGTTTTTCCTATTTGATTATAATCAAGTATATTTTATACACCCTTTTCTTTTCTTTTCCTTTACAATCTCAACAAGAATTGCTTATTGAGCAGTAGTCATGACCAAAACACTAAACTGTATTTTGAGAAATCCACTGGCGTAAGGCCAAATCGTGACTCTCAGTTCAGGCCCCTGAATTACATGTGCAACAAATGAACTAACCGTGGGAGAAGGTAGATCTTTTAAAAAGTTAAATTTGTGTTTAAATGATATCTAAAAACATGAAATCCTATATATTTTATAGTATGTGACATTTTAACACGTGCATGTTAAATTCAGATTCAACATATTGATATTCTAAAATATTTATCATCTCTTATGCTGGGTACTTTCAAAATTTTTTCTAGTGGAAGGTGGTTTTTCAATTTTTTTTTTTTTTTTTGCTTTTGTTTTGTTTTGATGTACTGGGGATTGAAAGTAGGCCCAGGGCCTCTCCTATATCTGATGAACACTTTCTCCACTCCAGCCCTGGAAGGTAGTTTTTCATGATGAATATCAGGTAAATTTATTATAAAATGTTTGCATTGACAGTTCAGTGAAATGAGAGACTGAGCCTTTGGATCCTCTGTAGTTCTAGTAGGTAAAAGCACGTTCTTGCCTTCAATTTTCCCAGATCTAAGAGGGCACTGCCAACTTCCTCTACCTTTCTACAGGCTGTAAAATATTAAGGTGGCATCTGGGACCTGAGTCATGCTCCATTAACGCTAATGAGTGGCTTATGGTGAAATCTTCATGGCTAAGCCTGAGCATCTCCCTGTAGGGATTGGTTTGCATTTCATTTCAGTGGTCATCACACCAGCCTGCTCTAGGATTGCTTGCATCATTTCACCTTTAAGGTTGTCCAACAAACCTAGGATTTATGGTTTGAAAAGTATTCAACTTAGTCTGAGCTGTTGTTGAAAATTTTCTAGTTTCTTAGTTACAGTTTCATGTTCAGGTCAAATACAGCCATAAATGCCCAGTCTTGATTGTCTCTAGTGAGATTTAGGTCAGCATATATTCTATGTGGGATAGTATGACTTTAAAATGACTGTCCTGACGATAGTAGGCTCATATAAATTAATTTCTGAAAGCTAGAGGTTTAAGCTAAACATCCATGACAGCAAATTGGCAGACTGTATATATTTATCATATCAGTGATTTGCTAAATAACCTTCTGATTTACAGGCATATTGGTGAACAATTTTAAAAACATTTTCAGGAAAAACACAAGAGACCAAAAATCATATTTCTATTTTCTATGTAACTATGAAGTGTTTACATTAATTGTTCCTACCTTGATTGCAAATTGAATGTCAGACCACAGTGTTTGAATTTATAATTCAAGGTCAATGAGAAGGTGTCCTGCATATGATTTAGTCACAAGCCACAGCTTGAGGCATCACCCTCCTATGCTAATGAGTTGCCCCCAGAGTTTCCTCTATAACAACATGATTCTGTGCCTTTGAATGACTTGGGGGGAAAGTCTTCGTGCCTGTGTATTTGCCCTTTCATTTGGGGAATTCGTCATCTCTGGCATTCTCCTAACAAATTGAGTCCCTTTGCAGTCTGGCTGGTAGGCTGGGAACCATTAATAATTGGCAATTTGTAGCTGTCATAATGATCTGGTGGTTTTCCAGATGGCTTTTCCATTTCTCTTGAGAAGGACTAACACTGGTGCTGAATTCCTTTGATGGGATATTAATCAGCAGACAGTGGTCCTGTTCCTTGACCCAGGGTAGAGACAGAGGTCATCTTGCTGCTGTAGGAACAAAGCTACAGAAGGTGAAAGTGAAGTGTTTTAGAATAGAAGGGGTGAAAATATTGGTGTGCTGGTTTTGTAAATTAAAGACAAGTGTAATTGAACTCTTAAAATTACTAAACCAATTTTGCAGGGAATAGCAAGTAAGAAGCTGAGATCATTGTGCTTTCTTTGGGTCTGTCTCAGCACAATTCTCAGGATCAGCACTGAGCACCAATTTAAATTAGGAATAATGTGGTGATTGCTATTAAGTTTTATGGCAAATAATTTTCTTGCATCTAAGTTTGTTTCTCTTTTTAGTCCTCCAAACTTCCCACATGATCTTAATAAAAAGAGAAAGAGACTTCTGTTCTTTGCAAAGTCATATAGGTCATATTCCCAGGGGAGCATTTTGCTTTAGAATAGGGTCAAGAGTGATTGGAAACCTTTGTTCTTGTGGAACTGATGAATGTTTCTTTGTGTCTCACAGTCCTTGTGATTGAGATTCTCTTGGCCTAAAGTCCTATTCTCTACACATTGCTTTAGGTCACTGCTGGGACACTGCCACCTGAAGTTTTTCCCTGACATACTTTATCCAAACTTGACCCTCTCCTTCCTGTCCCATGACACCCTCTATCCTGGCTCTGTTTTCTTTTTCTTCAGGATGCTCAGCATGCCCTGTGAAATGGTGCCTTGTCAGCTCTTTGGAGCAGTAGTTAAGCTTCCCAGGGCAGGGACTATATCTGTCACACTAAGCACAACTTGTTCCCTCAGGCCAAGGGCCTATGAAAGATTTTCAAATGTGCCTTGAGTGACCGTATGTACTTCTAGGTTCTAATGTAGCACGTGGGCCTGTATGAAACAGCTCTACCGCTCCTGTTGTGTTATCATGGATCCTCTATTCCCCATGTGCATTTTGTTGTTGTTGTTGGTTTTTTTTTTTTTGTATCTTCACATTTCTGGAATAAGGGTTCATATTACAAATATACATTTTATGTAGAGGTGGATTCTATCCTTCAAATTTTCTATTAAATCAATGGGTAATTATTTGGGTCTTAGAATCAAGAACATTGTGGAATAATACCTTCTCCCAAGGTGTTCTTGTCCTAGTCTTCAATACTAGTAAATATATAACCTTACATGGCAGAAGAAACTTTGCTAATAGATTGAGCTAAGGGTATTTAGATAAAGGGATAATCATGAGAGTCTTTATAATACAGAAATAGGAAGAAGACATGAAGGTAGAATCAGAAATTGGAGTATTGGAGTGATGTAGGGCCCCAAGCCAAGCAATGTGTGCCTCTAAAAGTGGGCAGCACCCAGGAAATAGATTGTCCCTTGAGGCCTACAGAAGGAACACAGTCCTCTCACCTCTTGTAGATTTCTGACCTCTAGAGCTACAAGATAGTAAGCTTGCATTGATTTAAGCCACTAAGCTTATGATGAGTTGCCACAGCACCTGCGAGAAACAAAAGTAGGCATGTTATAGCAAGAACTAGGGCATATCAAACTCTGAACAATTTCATCCTTAATTTTATACTCTCAGTCTTTGCTAAGTATGTCATTTATTCTCTTCATTCTACCTGCATAGGATAAAGACATTCTTTGACCATACGCTTCTCGTCTTGCGTACATGGTGGGATTCAAGGCTACAGAAGCGTCTTTAGATGATGAGGGGTAAGAACTGCTGGGCACGTATTCAGGTTCTCTACTTTTCAGTGGGAAGGTTCTGAGGCCTGTCTCAATCTTCCATAGACTTTCTTCCGGAACTGAAGGTGACCTGTCCTCTCCACTGGCTGCACCACTCCCCGTCCTCTCTCTTGCTCACTAGCGTCAGGCCACACTAGCTACTAGCTGGTGTCTGATCTGCTTCAAGTTCCTCCCCCAAGAGCTCACCCACACCTGCAGCTTCTGCCTGCATCTCCCATCACGGTCACCCTTCAAGCTTCTGCTCACATGTCAGCACCTACTGGGCATTCCCCTGGCCCTCCGGGAGATGAATGCTGTCCATGATCTCCTGCACTGCCCTTCGTGGCATTTACTACGAATGAAATGAGTTAATTATGAGGATGATTATCTGTTTGGATGTGGGTCTTACAAACACATCAGTATCACATGGTATAGGTATAAAATAATGGTTCCTGGGCAAACGCATGCAGAAGGGTCACCATGGTGAATGTCTTCTCGTCCTCTGATCAGGCAGTTTAGTTGTGGTGCTGACCAGGAACAGCTGGACAGATCATGAGATGTGCTCCAAGGAAAAGGCCCTGCTGTGTGCCACTGTGTGTGTTTATATGTAAACTGCGGTGAGGCAGGGGACATCTAATCGATAACAAACACTTCTTGGATAGAGACACAGCCTCATTATACTAGGCCTTTGCCAGGAGAGGCATCATCCCATTGTTTAATAGAAAATTTCATCAACCACATGGTAAGTATATATATATATATATATATATATATATATATATATATATATATGTGTGTGTGTGTGTGTGTGTGTGTGTGTGTGTGTGTGTGTATGTGTGTGTGTGTGTGTGGGTATAAGTATATATATATGTATAAGTATATATATATACTTATACACACACACATATATATATATATACTTATACATATATATACTTATACATATATATATATATATACATACTTATACATACATATATATATATATATACCAACATCAAGTTAAATGTCAAAGATAGAGAAGGTGAACTTCTTTCTTTTTTGGAGAGATAATAAACAAAAATAAAACAAAATAACCAGATAGATGTTATGAAATTTTGCTCTATGCGCCAGATCAGAGACGTCCTTTCACAAGTAAATGAACTGTGGAGGGGGCAGGAGGCATGAGGAGCTTGTTAGCATGCAGATTCTGGTGCAGCGTGTCTGGGTGTATGCTATGGTCCTGCATTTTTTGTTTACTGGATTGGACCCAGGGCATCACACATGTTAGGTGAGCAGTCCACCACTGAGCTACACCTTCAGTTCTTTCTTACTATATTTTGAGGCAGTGTCTCACTAAATTGCCCAGGTTGGCCTGGAACTTGTGATCCTCCTGCTTCAGGCTCTTGAGTTGCTGGCTTACAGGTGTGCAACTTTGTACTGGACCTGGGATTCTGCATTCCACCCAGCTTCAGGTGATGCCAATGGTGCTGGCTTGTGACCTGCACTGTGAGTCGCCAGGCTCACAGCATCTTGCTCTCATAAGCCACTGAACTTTAGGTGCTTGGGCGAGGCAGGGTGATGTATATATTATGTTTTCCTTCGGTCCCAGTTTTGCTATTTCCAGGTGGAGTCAGTGGAATGTGTGTGACCGTCACAACATTGTTGAATGGTTGGCCATTGGAGAATAGCAAAAGTTTCGGACAACTGGGCAAGATAAGAGTGTTGACTTTTACTTCTCACGGCCTTTCAAATCTCTCTAGGGATCTGTTTCTGTTTCTTTGGACAGGTTGCAAGAATACCTCAAACCCACGAACAGGCTCTCTACTGAAGATTTTCCTGCTGTGGAGGATGGAGAAACCACTGAAGCCCCAGTGCTGGGAACACGGTGAGGATTTCTCAGTCAGTGACAGTGTCTGAACGATTTGCAGGCATTGGTGTGCTCGTCGTCTTGCCTCTAGGCATTTGCAGTGCTGTATCGGGGGGCAAGAGGGTTCCAAATTGATTTAATACTCCTTGTCGGAGCTTCAGCCATCTGCCTGCCAGCTCTCAGCGTGAGCATAATATATGTTTCCAGAATTAAACACAAAGAGCTGTGGTGTTTTTTTTTTCTTTTTTTCTTTTTCCTTTCAAAGCCATTTAGTATAGATTGTTTTCCTTGGGTTTTGGGTTACTAGGATCACCTTTCTGTAACTATATGTATTTTTGTTTTTGATGCCCTAATCATGTTTAAACAAATGGTGTCCTCCTTTCCTGATATCCATCTACCTCCCACAAACTGTATACTTGAAATAAATGTTGATGTAACCTTGTGCTAGACCTATAAAGTGGTGAGTATTTTTTTTTTTTTTTTTTTTTTGAGACAGGGTCTTGCTCTATAGCTTAGGCTGGTCCTGAACTCACTATGTAGCCTGGGCTGGCCTTGAACTCACACAGTCCTCCTGTCTCAGCATCCCGAATGCTAGGATTATAGGCGTGTACCACCATGCCTAGATTATGTGGTGCTGGGGAATCAAATTCAGGTACTATGTGCTTGACCTAAGCTCCTCCTAGACAAGTGCTTTAACCACTGAGCCATTCCTCCAGCCCCAGGTGGTGGGTATTGATGGATAGGCATTTCCAGTGGGTGCAGGTTAAAACCATGGACATCTAGCATTTTTCCCCCACAGGCTAAATCTGAGTGTTTTTTCTTGATGGATACAGCTTGAATTTATTAATTAATTGACTGATTTTCATGGCACTGGGAATCTAATGTAGGATCTTCACACTGAGCTTTACTGTAGCCCGTTTTTTATTTTTCATTTTGAGAGAGAGTCTTGGTAAGTCACTATATACCCTAGGCTGGGTTTGGACTAGGACTCATCTTGCTTCTGCCTCCCAGAGTGCTGGTGGCACAGGCCTGAGCCACTGAGCTCAACTCTGATGGATACAACTTCAACTTTTTACCTCCTTGAAGAACAATCTTGTGACCATTCTAGTAACTATAGCTCACTGTAGGATTAAAGCGATTAGAATGTTGGGTCTTTGCCTTAAAACTTTTGCATCATTTGTTTCCCCAAAAGTAATTGATGGGGGTGGGGAGGCATAAGCTCTTAAAGAGGTAAAAATAAGCTGAACAATCTGATGGAGTTCTTCCAATCAGAGTAAAGTAAGAGAAGTTAGGCAGCAGACTTTGGAAAGCTCCTTAATTTACATGACATTGAAAGGAGACAGTGTTGCAACTCGGAGCAGCAAAGCAGCGCCCAGCAAGCAAGTTCTGTATTGGACAGGGTGTAAAGAGAGTACTTCAAGGGTGTAGGGGGATCAACATTCTTTATTCCTGCTCATCTTTTCATTGTCTTTTTTTATTGTTGTGTTAGACAATATGCAGTTAAAACAGCTTCTTATTTAAGCTCACTTCACATTTCCAGCTTTCTACAGGGTGAGGCTGAGGCAGCCCACTCCGTTGCTGCTGGTCCTGTGCCGCTGGGCTGCTGGGGAAGAAGGAGGCTGGGTACTTGTCCTAGCTTCTTGTCTCTCTAGCCACAGGAACTGGGAAGCCAATAAACATCTCTATTCTGTGTTTTCCTTATTATAAAGGAGTGGTTATGACAGCATGATCCAAAGGAGTTGATGAGACAATTGAACATAATAATGCATAATGACATATGTTAAGTGTGGCATGTTGATAATATTATTATTACCATAAAAATCAAGGGTGGAGACAAATGAGAGCGTAGATGCTAGGTCACAACCTAGAATGGCTTTGGAAAGGGCTGTCTGAAATACAGGTTTGCACATAGAAAATCAAGAAGTCAGGGCTGGTAGAAGAAAAAGAAAAGAAAAGTAAACAGGAACCTTTAGAAAAACCCAAAGCTGTAGTTTAAATATAACACATGGCCACATGGAAGTGTATAATTGGGTAAGAGCCATCCCTCCCCTTGTGGGAGGTTTTGATCTCTTTCCTGCCCATCAAGCTGCTTAGATTTGATCTAACTTTAAGAGTATTGGTTGTGAGACTAATGGAGACTTAGGGCTGACCTTGTCCAGAACTCTTTAATCTCACTGCATATGAAATGCACAGCAAATTGGGACCTCTGTGGATAGTCAGAACTGAGCTAACCTCTTGGGGGGATGGGATGGGTCTGTCCATTCGGTGGTTCCAGCTACCTAGACTTTCCCAGATGTAAGCTACACCACTTAAGATGGTAGGCCAGTCAAAGGAGGAGTGTGAAGCAATGAAATGCAAACAGAAGTGATGCTCGTCGCAGCCCCTCCTGGGCCATCCCCTGGATCTTCAGCTTTCTGGCTCCCTGGCTCCCAGAGAGAATCAGGCTGGTTGAGGTGGCCAACACAGTCTCTGGGGTGGCTCTGCTTCATAACTGCTGGCTCTGTCTCTCTGCTCCACTGCTTGTGACTGTTGTGCATTTGACCTCCTAGTCTGATAGTTCCCAGGCCAGGCTCTTTTGCTCCTGTTCCAGATGCTAGCTACGATCCTACTCATGGCTGCCCCTTGGCAGCACAAGCTCAGGTTGAGGTTTCACGTCTGTGCCAAGGAAGCCTTGGCTCTCTGCTCTGGACTTGCGGTGTCTGGTGTGCAGTGGGTTTTGTTGTGTGGTACAGTGCCAGCCTTTGCCCTGTCATCAGTGGTGACTCAGACACTCCCTCTGTTACTGTGGGCAACCAGGCCTTATGCTACAGCAAATGACTCTTAAAGTAAGCCCCAGTATCGGGGGAAGAAGTAGCTGATGCTCTCAGTCTTTTATCACTTCTATAATATTGTGAGTTTTCCATTTGTTGATTGATTTTCTTCAGGCTGTGTCCCCTCCAGGGTTAGGTTAGAAGATGATAGGCATCACACTGGATGGCTTACCTGCTTAAACAACTTCCTTTGGTAATCACCATCAGCTAGTTAATTATATTGGCCCAAACCTGGAATCTTTCCCACTTTAGAAGATATCTTCTTCCCACCCAGTGCAGACAAGGCAGGACTGGGGAGGGCATGTGTATTTCTTTGCTCAGTAGGAGGCTCTGACCATCAGCTTTAAGATATTCTGCAAAAATACTCCCCATTAGAGCTTTCCAAATAAGCCTCAGCAGCCCACCGTGTCCGCAGGGAGCGAGCTTAGCTGTGATGGAGCAGGTACCTCTGGAGCATGGTGCCGAGTTCTTCCTTCTTTTCTTCTTTCCTCCTTGTCTTTCTTTTCACACCTCTCTCAAAGAAAAGTGCCATTTTTTTGTGGCAAAATCTCAGTGCTGGCACAATTTTCAGAAGAATGAGGAGTTTCACACAGTGGGGACTGAGGCAATGACTTAGTGAAAAGAATGTGTGCCCTCAGGACGTGAGCGTCTGCCCCCAGTTCTACCCGTGTGGTAGCTCTGTAACTCGGTCAGAAACCTTATCTTCTCTGTACCTGTGATTCATCATCTAAAAAACAGTGTGTATGCCTGTGTGTGCACACATGCATGTGTGAGTAGTGCTGAATTCAACTGAGCTGAAAAACACTCTTTGGTGGAAATTGGCACCTAGCAACTAGTGATGGAAGAGGCCTAGCATATATTAGTCACCCACTCAACTTCCTGCCAAAACTGAATGGGAGCCCAGACGCGAGCCTCATCCTTTTTTTTTTTTTGTATCAGAGAGACATGAGGCAAATATTCAGTTTCAATCAATAGCATTCCTTGAACACAGAAGTGAAACTATTTTCTCCCAAATTGTTTTGATTGCTGCCAGTAGAGCTGTTTGCTATGAAATCCATTCAGATCATCAACAGTCAAAAAACCATACAGTGCATGAACAGATGCTGTAATCGGCACCATTGTGTCTCCGTACAGTGTGCGGTTCTGGCTGGGAGGAGGGAGTGTGTAGGAGAACTTGTAATCTAATTTTCTTTGTTGTAAAATAGAGTGTTACTATTGTAGTCCTGTGGAATAATAATTACAACATCTCAGACAAATGGAGTGCCTTTCTCAGAAGGTGCTTACAGAGCTCAATTGGCATTCATTCAGCCTTGTAAACGTAATAAACCTGACTGCCTTGCATTTTCCTCCACTGAAATTCCTATTAACCAGTGTCTCTCCTCATCTGTCCTACCTGGATAAACAACTTTTCTGCTGGTGACCCTGACATGCCAAGAGACAGCTAGGTGCCTTCTGGATCATCAGAGAATTATGAAACCTTCAGTAGAGTTTCAGTGTTAATTACAGTTTGTACCAGCCTAATTTTTTGAGAAGTGATAATTCAAGTGTTGCATAGATGGTAATTAGTTGGAATAGTTGTTTAATCAGTCTCCCCTATTCCTGACTACACTGAAGCGCATGGCTGACAGCCGCTGAAAGACAGTGTTTCTGTGAGACCCGCAAAGGAAGCAGAGCCCCTGGTAGGCTCTTCATGGGTGGCAGGCATGTATTACCTGGAACTACTCATGGTGGGCAAATGGTAACTTCCAGACGTCTATTCTTAACTTCTATATTTGCTTTTACAAAGGAGAAGAGAGAATAAGTATGTTTTAATAGCAGATCCCATCTGCCACTTGAGATTTTCATCCCTGAAGTTGTGGCAATGTCTTATGGACTTTCACCTTTTATGGAAAAGACAGATATTTTTAACATCTAATTTTGGATAACATTCACTAGAAGCTCTTCACAAATACCAGAAATTCCTTCAGGACAGTATTGGTACAGCAGGCTTAATTGTGCTAATTGGTGTCATTATATCTTTTATTAAAGAGATAAGATTTTAAAATCAGTTAAGAACAACTTAACAATGATTCCCTTTAAAAAATGTCCAAGTTTTAAATTATATAAAAAGTATAAAAAGTTTTTGAATTAGTATTGTCCTCAGGAATGTGTAAAGCAGAAAATGAAAGTAGTCCACAATTTCATTACTCAGAGAGAACTAGTTTCCTCCTTGCAAGAACAACATACATGGAAACACGCTAGGAACTGAGACCATGCTATGTATGCTGTCCCCAAGTGATTACACATAAAGATATCTTCCAGATTATTAAATACTCTTTTAAGGTAACAGTACTAACTATATAAATCATAATATGTTAAACCATCCTATCATAGATAGTGTATACGCTTTGGCTTTATTATGCTGTAAATTTTTCCTTATTAATTTGTACATTAATCTATTGAATCACTTTCTATTCAGCATTATGTGACAGTCTAGGAAGTGAGGATATTATTTTTTCCCCACTATTTTTATTAATATACAGATGTAATACATAGTATTTACAATGAATTTGGGTGTTTTGTACATCTATGTATCACATCGACTTTACAATCCCTTCCCATTTTCTACCCTCCCACCCCCTCCCTGTCCCTTCCCTCGGCTCCGGCTATCACTTCGTATGGTTCCAAAGGATGTCTGTGTTCTGGGTTTTCCAAGTCCGAGAAACCATACAGTGTTTAATATATTAATCTTCTGCATCTAAGTCATTTCACTTAAGTCACCACTCTACCCCAGCTTCCTATTCCTCTAATGGGTTCACAGTAGTCAAATCTTGATATCTCCTCTCTGAATTCAACCAATTCCTTCATTGGGATATTTACCAAAAGTTTTTTCCATATTTTCCTATACCTTTGTTGTTATTGTTACACCTGGCCTTACCCACCAGCTCCCATTAGAAAATAACTATAAGCATGTAGTTCAAAAGACTAGTTAATTTGGAAAAGAGAAAAAATAATTAGATACATAAATTCAATTGCCTTAGCTGAATACTGGAAGGTGCATATTTGTACATTCGCAAGGTTATCTTTACATCAATCAGTTTCCTTAGGATAAACTTTCATTAGTGACCTGATAAGTGAATTGCTACAACAATACAAAGTTAAAACTATATCACATTGCTACATTAAATGAAGTCGAATCTATACCACATAAATATACTTAAAATGACAGACATGAAGGCAAATCTAGTTATTTCAGAACTCCTTAACTTTCATATCTTATTTACTCATATTTCACTAATTACCAACATACTTTTTTCTCAGCTCATTCTCCTCTAGCTGTTGTTGCTTCTTCTCTGGGGTCATTGGTGTTTCTGGTCTCCCTTTCACTTTCCACGTTTCCTTTAAGAATTTTCTGCAATATTGGTTCAGTGGCTGCAAATTCCTTTAAGCTGTCTCTGTCATGGAAAGTTTTAAGTTCTCCCTTAAAATTAAAAGATAATTTTGCTGGATATAGCAGTCTTGGATGGCATTTATGTTTTTTTAGTGCTTGGATGATATTGCTCCACAATTTCTTTGCTTTTAGAGTTTGGATTGAAAAATCTGCCATTATCCTGATGGGTTTATCTGTGTAGGTCACCTTCTGTTTTTCTCTTACTGCTTTTAGTATTTTCTCTTTGTGTTGTTGGGTTTCTAGAATTTTAATTATGATATGTCCTGATGAGGATCTCTTCTGATCAAAGGTGTTTGGTATTCTATATGCCTGCAATAGTTCCATGTTCATTTCTTTTCTTAAATTTGGGAAATTTTCTTCCATTATTTCATTAAACATGTCCTTTAAGCCTTTTGTTTTGTCCTCAGTCTTCTCCTCGATTCCCATAATTCTGAGGTTGTTTCTCCTTGAATCATCTATCAGCCATTGCAATGATTTGCTTTCTTTATTTGCTTTGTGTTCTTCATGACCTGTATGTTGTAATTTAGTCACTATTTTCTAGGTCTGACATTCTATTCGGAAGTTGTTTAAAGTGGTTGCTTATTATTACCTGTGTGTTTTTCATTTCCTGAATATCTGCATTAAATTTTTCTATATCTCTGCTGTGTTCGTCTCTATTCTCTTCTCTTGTCTTCATTATCTTCTGGCATATTTCTTCTCTGGTCTCCTCTAGCTGCTTTTCAAGGCTTGCTTTTTGCTTATCTATGTATTGGTGTAGCAATTCTGCTGTCTGTTTTATTTCCTGCTTTAATTCCTGCTTTAATTCACTGAATTTCTGGGCCCAGAAATTGCCATCATTTTTGCCATATTCATCTTTATTTACCCTGATATCGTCTCCTGGGGTTTCAGGTCTTTTTGTAGGAGATTTGTAACCACGCTTCCCCATTTCTTCTTTGGTCTCCTCTAATTTCTTTTCAAGGCTTGCTTTTTGCTTAGCTAAGTGTTGTTGTAGCTGTTGCTCTGTCTGTTTTATTTCCCAGGTTGCTTCCTGGTTTGCTTTCTGCTTTAATAATTCCTGCTTTAATTCCTGCTTTATTTCACTGGCTATCTGGGCCCAGAAGTCACCATCACTCGTGCCCATCTGTTTTTTGAGTTCTGTAATTTCGGCACCCCTTGTACCATCCCCTGTGGAGTCCGATCTTTTTGTATAAAATTTGTTACCATGTTTCCCCATGGTTCTGCTACCTCTAACTGTCTCTGGTGCACAGGGAAGAAAATAGCTCCTGCTGATGTCACTGCCTACGATGGCTGTTGGGCCCCGTTTCTGATCTGGGATCCTGGGGCCTTTTCTAGGGGGAGCCCTTGCTGCGTTTGTAGTACACAAACTCGTGGGTTGGTGCTTCCGAGGCTGGGGCCGCCTGCTGCCAATAATTACTGCTTATCCGGGTCAGCGCTTACCTTGGGCTGAGGTTCTGGCCTCTGGACCTTGTTTGTGATCTGTGAATGCCAGCAGCTTGGGGCCGCGCCGAGTCGGCTGTTTTCCTCCTCATCCGATGTGACTTCAGGATTTCAGACCCACCCGCAGCCTCCTCTCCCGTTTTTTGTGTGTTCCGTTCTCTCCCAGCTCCACACCTTCAGATGTTCAGGTCCCTGCGAGCTTTCCTCCGTCCGCAGCTGCCTGCCGTTTGGAGCTAGCTGCAGCCGTTTCCTTAACTGCGGGGATTTTTTCCCCCCTCCGGTTTCAATGGTCCTTCGGAATTTCTGTCCTCCCATTGGTCGCCTTTCCGTTTGGGGGGATGCTCCTCTCTTTCCTAGCTACACCAAGCACGCTTTTAAGTGTTTTAAATACAAACCTCTACTTATTCCTCAAAATAGTTGTGCAACAAGCAGTTGTCTGGGTAGCACTCAGGATTATCACCATGGCACAAGCGTTACTTCTGTGATTGTGTCACATTACATGGGAAAGGCACTGTGGGGATCTAGTTGACCTTAAGTTGGCCTAATACAATCCTGTGCATTCTTTGAAAGGGGAAGTTCTCTCTGGTGTTGGCAAGAGAGAGTGAGAGAGCCTTTAAGCCTAGGAAAGAATGAGTGCAGGAGCTCAGAAGGTCCAGAAGCCACACAGGAAGGAGGCCCAGTAGCCTCTTAGAGCAGACATCAAGGAAATGAAGATAAATGAGGGCATCAGACTTACATCCGCAAGGAACTGGATTCTGCCAACAATCTCAGCTCAGTGAGTTTGGAAGTAGATTCTTCCCTGAATCTCCAAGGCCCAACTGGGCTGCATCTCGGTTTCAGCTTTGGGAGATCCTGAGAACACAACCAGCCCACCCAGATATCTAAACCATAGGTTGGTGAGGTGATACACAGGTGTTGTTTAAGCTGCTAAATAGCGGTAATTTGTTGTGTTGGTGATAGAAAGTTAATGCCACAGGGTCCAGGGAGCCTTCCTTACTATTTTGCTGATGAGGAAACCGAAGCACAGAGAAGTTAAGTCATTTGCCTGAGGTATCACACCTACTAAGTACCTTGAGGCTGTTTTGTGCTGCTGTGACAGAATACCTCAGACTGAGCAATCTGTAAAGAACAGAAACGCATTTCTCATAGTTCTGCAGGCTAGGAAGTCCAAGATCGAGATGTTGGCTTCTGATGAGGGCTACTTTCTATTTCCAAGATAGCATCTTGAATGCTGTGTCCCCTGCACAGAGGGGTGCCATGTTCTCACGTGGCAGAAGACTGAAGGGTAAATGGGTCAAAATCCTTTCATCAAGCCCCTTTATAAGGGCACATTATCCCCTTCCTGAAGGCTGGTTCAATCCCAAAGGACACATGTCTCAGTACCATTCCCCTGGGGATTAAACATCAAGATACAATTTGGAAAGGACAAGAATATTTAACCCAGAGTAATATGAGAATTGTGATTTAGCCGTGTGACATAGTGTCAAAAACATTAGTAGGTTTCACTACATATTGGTTCCTATTCCTCGTCATCGTGGCATCACCCAGGTTGAAAATTGGCTGTCACACTCCTTAATTCTGCTACTGGAAAAAAAATATTTTAAGGTAGGATTGCATGACGTCTTTAAGTGGCTTGGGCTGGGTTGTACTTGTGACCTTGCTGGGAGTTATTAGTGCTGAGTTACACAGTGGCCACGGGTTCTGGGTATCACAGGATAAAGATAAAAACTTGGAGAAGATCTTTCATTTTACAACAATGTTTCATAGGCTAGAGTGAAAAAAAGACAAAAATCAGAGATTTAAAATAAACTTTTTTTTTTTTTGGGCTGGGAATTGGGCCCAGGGCCTTCACACTAAGCAAATCTCCAGACATTATTATTATCATTATTATTTTAGTACTAGGAATTGAGCCCAGGATCCTTGCACTGAGCTACAAACCAGACCTTTAAACAATTAAAAAAATATTTTGAGATAAGATTGCACTAAGTCTTTTAAGTTGTCTGGCTAGGCTTGAACTTGTGATCTTCCTGCCTCACCTTCTCAGTGTGGTGAAATTATAGGTCTGCCAATTTATAACTTCATGATAATGTATTTATTATAAAACATACTTGACTACAAACATTTGAGAATCATTGAGGTGACATGTTCAAACTAATTTAGTTTAACATTTTTCCTTCTGCTTTTATCCCCTGAAGGCCGTG